>WSYH01016761.1:0-12733 GCA_036426205.1 Ascaphus truei
CCCCGACCTGAAACCAACGCGGTTCAGCTCCGGAGACCCCCTGCACATGTACACTATGAATAAAAATGTATTTGAAATCATTTTGAATGTGCCGATGTTTGCGCAGAGAGAGCAGCGGTTCTCTCTCTGCTGCAAACACATCTCGCCCCCGCCGGCCTACAGTATCATTGATGTGCATATACAGTACTGTATGTGTACAGTACTGTATGTTAGGGGTTATAGGGGTTGTTGTTATACAGTATATATATATATATATATGTATATATATATATATATATATATATATATATATACTGCATTACAATTCATGAATTTATGCATCTGGCGGACATGCAAAGCATTGCAGCCTAGTAAATCCTGAACCATTATTAATTAACACATCAACCGCGCGTCAGCCGGGCATGACCCCTGGCTGGGAAGGCAAAAGGAGCCCGGCATGCTCCGGGTGAAAAGTGTCACATTCCAGGAACATGCCAGGTACAAGCCAGTAATTAGTAAGAATAAAGTCTGCCGCAGCAGTAAAATACAGTAAATACATATTGCACTTACCTTTTCCTGGCACCCACGATGAAGGCCGTCTTCATCCTCATCCTGCCCATGTCCCCCTCGGGTGCTACAAAACATACAAAGAATTAAAAAAGTCAATGTAATGTCCCCTAAACCCTTAATCACCTTAGATGTCATAAACCGCTATAGTCATTAAGGGGTTAACCCACACTCACCCTCCACTCGGGAGGCCTAAACACCCTCCCCCACTACCCATCCCGTGAGGCCTAACCACCCACACCCACTACCCTCCGGGAGGCTGACCCACCCTGGCTTGGGGACAATACCCCCTTCCCCCACCCCCGCTACCCACAATAAACATTACTATATTTAATAAACTATACATAAACCACCCACTGTGCGCCCCCCATAAATACATGATTTATTCTTTTACATACAGGGTTAATACCCCAGGCCCATGGGAGGCTCCGAAGGCCCTGACGGGTGTTTGCAGGCCCCACAGTAGCCCAGAGGGGGGTGCCCACAGGGTCTGGCGGCCTACGCGTGGTCCCCGACAGGCACCATGGTCCTCCAGGTGGTCTCCGCGGGTAACCGTGGGCCCCAAATGGGGTCTCCAGGGGTGGGCCCGTGGGTGTATGGTGGGCCCCGGGTCAGCCCACAGGTGTCTGAGGGTCCTCAGGTGGTTCCCATGGAGGTCGGGGGGCCCTCGGGTTGTCCCTACGGGTTTGCAGGGGCCCCACAGATGTGGGGCCACCAGTTGTTCCCCACAGGTATCCCCCATGAGTCCGCAGCTTGGTATCCATGGGCGTCCAGGGAGTCCTCAGGTGGTCTCCAGAGGTCCCCGCAGACCTAAGGAACCTACCCTGTATGTAATAAAAATAAACCTGTCCTATACATTTAAATAAATAAATAAATACCCCCACCCCCACCCCCCCCCCCCCCCACACACCTACAGTAATGTGCAAAATAACTATTATCCCGATATGGATAATAGATTATTTGCCCATTATTAAATCCACAAAACAGCATCAATAAAGTAAATAAATAGAGTTCTACTAACCCCCTGGCAATGAGATGGGCATCCGGTCATCAAACGGCCTCCATTGTCAAAAAAATACATTGCAAATACTTTCAAATGCCAGTTATCTCCTTAATTACCTGTCGCGGATAGTAACCGCGACAGTAGTTAAGGGGTTAACCCAACCTGGCCTGATTCCAACCCTTCACCCATTCATTTGTACAGTGGGTACTGTATATATAAAAACAAAGAGAAGCGCAGGCTCCATAGTGTTTAACTATATCAAAATAAAGTCCATTTAATATGACACACAGTCCCTAGGAATCACACTTACAAGATTTTAAAAAACACTGAACATTTAAGAGAAATCTTCAAGGGGTACATCAGCTGGGTTGGAGGGGTCCAATGTAATACTCTGCCTTGGTATGGGACAGCTGCTGGAAACTCCTGTCGCACTTCCGCAATGCTACACTCGGTCAGCCAGTCTCTCAGCACATTAATGCCAGTCTTCCGGTAAGCTGATTGCTCTGGACATGTGCAGCGTTTGCAACCAGGCTATCCGTCAGGTACAGAGACCTCCTCTCTACCACCGTGCGTTCTGACGTCACCACCTTGTCCCAACTAGTTTAGTCACTGTGTTAACCCCTACAGTATATATGTAGAAATCCAAACGCAAGGGGTAAAGCCACCTTCCAAGGAATAACTGTGGATCCCCACTAGCCTACAGTGTGTATCCTGGTGTGATATATAAAACAGCATGAGAAGCAGACAGCTGCAGAATCAGAGAGCTTTGAATCAGGCTCCAGAGAGCAAAAATGGTGGTTAGTAGCAATGCTGATGCAAACACATTGTAGGGCTATGACCCAAAACCAGCAATATTTAGCTTTGTATTGCAGCGTCTCTCACAATCCTCTGTACCTCAGAACTGTCACACTACTCCAGGAGGTAGTTTGCCCGCATCACTATTGCCATCGCCACATCTGCCCTTTCCCCCAAGAACCCGGAAGAGACTGTGACTCCGGCGGATGTGACGTCAGACGCCATCAGAAGTGATCATGTTGCGGGAGGATTTGACTGACAGAGACGGCTGCTACTACCCATCTCCTCGGCAGTATCAAAGTTATGTGGATGTATTTTCTGTACAGAATGTGAGTACATTACTGTTCCATTTTTATGTATGATAAACTTTTAATTGGTCTGCACTATTAGCTCTCATTGGTCTTTCTCTGAGACATACAGATAAGATTGGACTTCACATCGGCTGATACCACCTATACTCACTGCTGTTGAACATCTGCCAGTCTGTAAGTAGACTCTCTATACACTGGCGACACACTTTATTCGAGCTTGGCTAGTCCCACGAATTCGGGTATACCCGGGTGTATTGAGGTTTGTGACTGTTTCCTGCCCGAGTGCATTGAGTTATTTTCCAGGCAGGGATTGAAGCATTTTATTCCCGCTGGCTGCAATACTGCACAGTATATATATATATACTGCATTACAATTCATGAATTTATGCCATCTGTTAGACACGCGAAGCATTGCAGCCTATTAAATCCTAATCATTATCATTTAACAGATCAGCCGCCCATCAGCCAGGCATGAACCCAGGCTGGGAAGGCAAATGCAACGGGGCTTGTCAGAGGTGAGGAGTGGCGCATTCCAGGTATCTGCCAGGTACATACCGGGTATTTGCTCGAATAAAGTGTGTCGGTGCAGTATGAGCCAAGACTTTGCAAATTGTTCCTGTCACACTGCACACACAGAAGTGCACTATATTGTTTTTCTCTTTTGGGTTGGATTCCTGATGAATATGCTCCCTCCTAATTCTGGATGGGGCAACGGATGCCAGTGTCGCCGCCATCTTTATAGCGTCCACGTCACGTTATGGACGCTGTAAAGATGGCGGCGACACTGGCATGCGATGCCCCATACCGGGGCCTGTAACTCGGGAAGCAGGGGGTCTCTGAGCCAGAAATCAATGCGGTTCAGCTCAGGGGACCCCCTTCTCCCGCGCACTATTATTAAAATTTACATTAATGCAGCTTCATTACCATAGCGGCTATCTGCTACAGTAATGAATTATTGTTTATTGTTGTTTATGTTTTGACAGTAGTGTAGATGAGCAGGGGGTCTCCAGAGCTGAACCGCATTGGTTTCAGCCTCGGGGACCCCCTACTTTAGGAGATACAGGCCCCATTATGGGACACGTGGACATGGTGCGGGTTACACGGTAGTGGGATAAGGCCTTGCGTGGTGAAGGTATAGCTGTAACGAGTAGCGTTATTATTTCCATTTATACTGCAAATAACTATGTGTCAGTAAAGGTTATTGTTATAATCTGTGTGCTATTATTATTTGTTCCAGCACAGGGTTATCCCACCTAGTTAGGATCCTGTGAAGATGGAGGCGCTGTCACCAATCGAATCAGGTACACCCCAGGCTCCCAGTGGCGGAGGTTCAGGCCTTCTGTGAGCCACAGGTAAATCCCCACACACACCGTAGACGCCTTATCTCTCAGAGGGTGGGGGAAAGTGTGCTACATTTGGAGGCGCTGCTGAGATTTCAGACCTGGGGTGCCCACCCAAATGCAAACTTACACCAGAATCATGTTTGTGTCTGTGGGAATTCGCCATCCTGGCGGTCGCAGACCGTCTCTTCACCTCAATAAGCCTTCAGTGACGGATGCCCAGCATGCACGGTTCCATGGTCCCAGTACGCGCACGGACCCTGCGTACTCTGTGCTGCTGCCCGCGGATTCAGCCCCCGCCCCCATTACTGTCACACGACGTGGACGTTCGTCCAGCCTCCCTGCTGATGCGCAAGTCAGGATCCGCCCTCTGACTTATGTGATGCGTGCGGGTTAGCGCGTGACTGTCCTCGCCCCCTCTGGTCCCAGGAATAGGCGTGGGTGTGATGCGCAACCAAAACTCCACCCCCTGGCTTCCGCGATGCGTGCAGGATGGCGAGCGAGCAGCTCCACACTCAATCCTGATTAGGCTGCATCATAGGGCACACCTGTGTGCACAAACAGCCAATCGAGGTACACTTCCTGGTTCCGCCCTGGCTGGCTATTGGAGGCTAATCCTTTATATACCTTCATTCTACAGTCAGTCATTGCTGAGCATAGTCATTGTGACACCGTGCCTTGCCACATCCTTGTTGCCTGTCCTGCCTTGCCTTGCTTTGTTGCTTTTAAACTCTTGTTGCCTGAACCCTGCTAGCTCCTTGGACTCCGCTTCTCTCTACTCCTGATCCGGCTTCTACAACGATTCTCCAGTCTCCAGTCCTGACCCTGACTACACTACCGACACGCTTTATTGCGCATCGGCCAGATCCGCAAGCCGGGAGATTTCCCGGCTTGCTAGTGGCCGCTCCTCGGCGTGCCGCGCGGTCACGCATCTTCGGGAGCCTGCGCCCCCTGCACACGCGTCCAGGGCTCCCTGAGGGAGCCCTGGTGTCCCGCGATGTGGGGGACGGCGGCAGGGGGTTCCGGGGGACCCGGCGGACCCGGCAGCGGTAGGGAGAGCGCCCCGATCGGAGGGCGCTCTTCCGCTGCTTCGGCGCGCGCCCGTCACCCTCGGGCGCGCGCCAGGCTACTGCTGCGGCCAAGAACGGGCAAATGCTCGAATAAACTTGGCCGCAGCAGTAAGTACTCCAACGATCCGACATTCTCCTATCCTGAACTTGGCAGCGTACCCCGACTATCCGATACTCTCCAATCCTGAACCTGGCTACAAACTACTACGGTCCGAAACTCTCCACTCCTGAACTTGGCAAGTACCTTAACCATTCTCCAATCTATAATCCTGAACTGGCTTTAAGGACTTCTCTACATCCTAGGCGTGCACAGGTGGCTGTGGGTCGGCGTTATGCAATCCCCTACCTCAGCACCGCGGTCGTGCTTCGTTTGTGGTGAGCTACGCGTTACAGTGCCTTCACAGTAGGATGTTCATGCCTTGGCACACAAAGTATCCCCGCAACACGTGGTTGCAGTGGGAGGAGTTTCCAACCTTACATCTGCATTGACAGTTCGTGAGCAAATAAGAAATTCTCCGGGCCTGGCAACCACACGACTCATAGACTGGAGATTTGATGAAACCTGCCACTGGAGTACGGTACTCCTGGCCACCAAGCATGAAATATGCTCAGAGACTGTCCCTCAAGTACGAAACTTACCTGAGCCCTCAAGTGAAGGGTACCCCCTTGTTTACAACAGACAACAGAGAAGCCCAATGCTACATCCAACATGACAAAAATACACAGTAAAATACTTATATATTCTCTTGAAAAAGGGTCAATAAGTTTAACCCATTGGCCAAAGCATTGTAAGCTTGCGAGCCATGACAAGGCAGACCCTGTTTGCAAGTCCTAACACTATCAGATAAAATACTAATATACCTCTATTAGGATTAAAATTCTCATTTACCTCTACTAGGAGGGAGAAAGACTACATTGGATCTATATCCAGTAGAATGAAAGGACCTACTAACTTGGGAAGTGGGGAGGGGCGGGCTTAAAACCTGAGAAAGAGGAGTCACTAACCTCCAATAGCTGAAACAGCTGAAAATAGGTTAACAAAACAGAAAATCCCAGCAAGCTCTTTTTGGGAACCCCTTTTGTGTTGTGCCCCCTTGTTTACCCTGAATTACCAGATTCTCAGGCCAAGTCCACGCCGCAATTCTCGGGCGCGGCACACTTCTCGGATCTGACCCCCATTCCCTTCCCCATGCCCAGGCCAGGGAGATCACCTGCCGCAATCTGGCAATCATCCGCAGAGACTGAGGTCACGTTCACCCCTGGTGCTGTAGGCGAAACCCAATGGTTGACCGACTCACTGCCACCATCAACAGCCATGATCCCAAAGATAGATAGCTCTATCCAGACTATCTGTCCAATGCCTGAATCATATATCGCTTATCTAGTGGCGGCTCTCTTCAGGGAGTTAAGCTACCTCAACTGGTGGAGGCCCTGACCCAATCATCCCAGTCCCAACAACACAGTTAACTCAAGGCTTTTTCGGGTACCCAGCTTACGCCCCTTGGCGATGCCGAGTTCGAAGAATGGAAGGATCATACGGAGCAAGGACTCCCGGAATGGACCTGCTCCGACATGGTAAAGCGGCAGAGAATCATCGAGTGACTGCGGCCGCCCATATGATACAATTCTATCGGGATGACCTGCCCGAATCTGATTACCGAGCACTCTTACATGCCCTCACCAAAACCTATGGAACCCCGGTTGATGTCTTCTCCTTAATGGCCAAGTTCCATGCCCTTGCCCAAGCAGAAGGAGAGGAGGTATTGGAATTCCTCCAATGGATCCAGTTGTCCTTATGGACCTTGGTGAATAAAAGGGTGGTACGAAAGTCAGAGGCCAACGGACTCAGAACCACTCAGCTCCTACGGGGAATCTTGTCCATGCACCTGGTAGCGATCCGAGTCAGCTGTGGCCTTGCTCCAGGACTGCCGCATTCATTTGAAGACTTAATGGATAGGGTGCAAGCCCAAGAGACAATCTTGATGGGCCGTCCTCCCCAGATGGGTCGTGACTCAACCATAGCAAAGAAAGCTGCGACCCTCTCAAAGGAGTCTAGAAGGGAAGATTATCGACAGAAAATGGCCAAAGAGGCTCTCCAAACGGAAGATGATCCTCATGACGAGGTAGCTGACACCAACACCTGCACCTCTGGATGAGCATATCCTACCTATTGGACCAAGGCCAACCTCAGTGGCATCTCCTGTTTCCACTGTATTCAAGAAGGGTCACATATTGTTTAACTGTCCGCAGAAGAAGAAGACATCCACTGGAACGTCCCATTCCATATCCATGATGTGCACCACTCAGACTGCCGAAACCAACACCCCACCCGCTGAGAATACATCAGCGGCCAATCTCAACGAAGACCCTTCACCATACGCTTGCTGTCGTGTAGAACCGGTCGCCATTATACATGTCGTTATGGAGGTAATATACGCATCGGCCTTGCTGGACACTGGATCTCAAGTGACCATTGTGTATCGGTCATTTTATGATCAACATCTTAAACATCTGCTGTTGCAGTCAGAGGACGAGATGAAACTGCGGGGACTAAGCCACGAGGACTACCCCATTGAAGGCGTGGTAAAGGTTCGCCTGGACATACTCCAGCTGAATACGGGCAAGCACCACCCCATGGAGATCGAGGCCCTGTTGTGTCCTGAGCCTCAAGAACATCCCAACTTCCCTATCATCTTGGGGACCAACACCGACATAGTGCAGGCAATAATTTGCATGCACTTGCATGAGGCTGGTGAACTACCCCTGTCAGCTCCAGAAGTCCACCCCATGCTACAGGAAGAATGTTGCAAGATATCAGCCCAAGAGGAGCATGGGATTCTCTTCAACATTGAAGCAGGGTTAACCGAGATTTCACCAGGGGGAGTAAAAGGCATGACCGCCGTATGCTGCTATCCAGAACGGGATGAGGCCGATCATCCCTTTTCGCTAGAAAGTACGCCTGAGGACGACGCTCGCAGAGGCTACAAGCTCGTGGCCGAAGTGCGGGAATGGACTTTCGCGGTGCCAAGGAGGGTCAAGGTGTTTATCCAGAACATCTCCCCTTACACCATTCCCCACGATCATGGGCAAAGGTTGGGGCGAATATATCCTGTTACTCCTGTCGAGGCGATAGCTACGCAAGCAAATACTGCAGCGGTACAAGAACCACCAGCCGGCCTAACATTCGACTTTGGGGACTCAACCCTGACCGCTGAGTGGATGGAAAGATTGAGGGCCAAATTGGAAGCACGACGAGAAGTATTCTCGACTGGTGAAATGGATGTGGCTTGCAGTCGCAGCGCCCAACACACAATCCGGCTAAGTGACACCACTCCTTTTCGGGAACGGTCCCATCACATAGCTCCCCAAGAAGTGGAAGACGTGAGAGACGTTCTACAAGAGATGGAGACGGCGGGCATAGTAACGGAATCCCGTAGCCCCTACGCGTCTCTGATTGTGGTGGTTCAGAAGAAAAATGGGCGGTCATCTTATGTGTGGACTATCGGACCTTGAACAACTGCACTGTACCCGACCAGTACACTCTTCTGTGGATTGAAGAACTCCTCTGTGCACTGTCAGGAAACCAGTGGTTCAGCGTACTTGACCTGAGGTCTAGGTACTATCAGGTACTCATGAGCGCAGAAGATCAGGAGAAGACGGCCTTTGTATGTCCCTTGGATTCTACCAATTCACACGCATGCCCCAAAGGCATTTGTGGTGCCCCTGCAACGTTCTTGCGGTTGATGGAAAAGACCATCAGCGACATGAATCCACGGGAATGTTTAGTATACCTGGACGATATCATTGTCTTCGGTAAGACACTGGAAGAACACGAGGAACGGCTGCTAAAAGTGCTGGGTCGACTGGGCAAAGAAGATTTGAAGTTGTCCTTGGATAAATGTCGGTTCGTTGCACTTCAGTGACCTACGTGGGCCACATAGTATCCGCGGATGAAATAGCAACCGGTCCTGTCAAGATCAAAGCCATGGTGAACTGGCCCAGACCAGAGAATGTCATGGAGTTACGCTCATTCCTTGGGTTCTGCAGATGTTATCCCCGGTTTGTGGAGGGGTATTCCAGCAAAGCAAAGGTCCTCAACAACCTTCTTAAAATATATCCAGAGGACTCCGGACGAAAAGCCACCTCAGCTCGAGCACCATTTGGTGACAAGTGGACAACCGCCTGTGAAACGGCGTTCACCGGGTTGAAGAAGAGTTTAACAAAGCACCCGTTCTGGCATATGCCGATCCCGAGCAGCCTTATATTCTTCATGTAGATGCAAGTTTTAACGACCTGGGAGCAGTCTTGCATCAGAAGTAACCGGCTGGAATCTGACCAGTGGCCTACGTCAGCCGCAGCCGGACTCCCAGTGAGCAGAACTATCCCATCCACCAACTGGAATTTCTAGCTCTCAAGTGGGCAATCGTGGACAAACTCCATGATTACCTATATGGCGTTACCTTCGAAGTACGGACAGATAACATTCCGTTGACGTATATAATGATGTCCGCCAAACTGGACGTCACTGGCCACAGATGGCTGGCTGCCCTCTCAAACTACCAGTTCACACTGAAGTTCAAACCAGGGACCCTGAACATTGGAGCCGATGCTCTGTCCCATAGGCTGGGGCTGAATACCACCCCAGATAATGACATCTGGGAAGAAATCCTTGGACCAGGGATGCGAGCTTTGTGTTCAATGGCAGCTATCTTGGAAAATAGAGTGGCTTTCTCTGAACTAAGGGTCGCGGATTCCTTGGGATGCCAATCCAAGGCTATTCCGGCTGCCTACTGCCACCCACAGGGAATGAACATCATCTCAGATAAGGTAATCGCGTGGAAGGATCTGGTACAATACCAAATACGGGATCCAGTGGTTGGCATCATCTGTCAGCTGAACAAGCCTGCATTACTGAAACGTGCCCCAAAAGACATGGTGGCCATTCTAATGAGAGAGGTGGACAAGTTTGAACTCGACAGTTGTCTACTGTATAGAGTGGTGCAGTACCATAATCAGTACCATAATCACCCAGATAGAAGACAGCTGGTTCTACTCCAGAACCTACAACATACAGTATGGTCCTAAGAGCACTACACAAAGATCATGGTCATCTTGGAGTGGACAAGACTTTCGGCCTGATACGAGACCGGTTCTTCTGGCCACACATGAGAGAGTCAGTAGAACAGCACTGTCCCGGTGCATCCAACAAAAGACCCTACCTACCAGAGCCGCCCCAATGGCTCACTTGAAGAGATCCGGCCCCATGGATCTTGTATGCATGGACTTTCTTTGTATTGAACCAGATGCCCGAGGCATCGGTAACGTACTAGAGATTACAGATCACAACACTCGGTATGCCCAAGCCTTCCCAACCAAAGATCTGAAGTCCATTACGGTGGCCAAAGTATTATGAGACAGGTACTTTATCCATTATGGACTGCCCAATCGCTTGCACTCTGATCAAGATTGGGACTTCGAAAGTAACCTCATCAAGGAGTTGCTTAAACTGTTAAATATAACCAACTCCCGAAAGACTCCTTACCATCCGGAGGGAGATGCTCTGCTGGAGAAGTTCAACCGAACTCTCCTCGACATGCTCGGTACCCTGAAGGGCTCTCAGAACAGCGAGTGGAGTAAACATGTGGAATCCTTGGTGCATGCCTACAACTGCACCAGTCATGAATCCACAGAGTTCACTCCCTACTTTTTGATGTTCGGGCGAGAAGCACGGCAACCGGTGGATTTACACCTGAGGGTATCTACCGATGGGGTACCCAACAGGACGCACTTCAAGTATGTGAAAAGATTACAAGACCGCTTACAATGAGGGTACCAATTAGCGGAGAAAGCATCTGCTCATCTGAACGCTGGTAACAAAAGGCGCTACGACCATAAAGTCCACCCTCGGGAAATTCATCCTAGAGACGCTGTTCTCCTTCGCAATCTAGGAATTCCCAGGAAGCATAAACTCGCTGACCATTGGCATGATGGTGTGTTTGAAGTTGAGTCACAAATGCTGGGCCTCCCATTCTTCCGTATCAAAGGCACGGACGGCCGGGTAAAGGTCTGGCACCGTAATCACCTTCTCCCCTTTCCACAAGTGGGGGATGATGAAGCAGAGATACTGGCTACACCCTTGGACGGTGAGCCGGATCAAGTAAATTATGGCCCAGCCACTATCTCTGTGACCGCTAATGATCACTCAGAGAGTGAAGAAACTGTTAATGAGACAATGGAGGATCCTATGAAAGGATCCTCTCAAAGGGAACCTAAAGTTCTTGGGCACCTCCCGGAGGAGCTACAGGTAAAGGGCCCCGACGACAAACGCCTTCTAGGGTGGCTCCAACGAGCCAGCCTTTGGATCTGCAGAGCCTGTGCTTTGTGCAACAAAGGGACTGTTCAGATATATTACTCCCCTCAAGGGAAGAGGCTGTGCCTCATAACTATGCTTGTTACTCTCCAGAGGAAGTTGCTGAAGAGCAGCTCCACCGGACCCAATGAGTTGATCAGCCTCCAATGGGGATGACCTATGATAAATTGGGGCACCCAATTATGAGGCTCAGCATTGGTCTTAGAGTAAAATACATGCGGTAATTGTTATGTTTACCCAGATGTACAATCTCATGTAGAGTAATGCCATGTGATAAGTTCTATATAAGTTACTGCATTTTTATTATATAACTATGTTGTGTTACGCTGTTCCCAAGTGGGGCGTTGTTATTTTCACCAGGGGGAGAATGTGGCGTGGGTTCCTCTGGTGCCCCTCTGTCCCCTTCCCTCACGGCGTGGTCACGCCTAGCATCGGAGGCAGAGACAGATGTGGGTGGCACTGCGGGGGGAGTAGGGAACGGCGAACGGCTCACCGGAGGCTCCGGTGGCTTACTCCACAGGGCGTCGCCATTTTGGAACATGTTGCGCTTGGGCGAGATGCTGCGCATGCATAGTATAGGCACAAGGCAAACTAGCACAGGAGGCTCCGTGGGGAGCTACAAGCCCCATAATGCACAGGAGCAAGGTGTCACATGCTGCAGCAGAGTCAATAGGGCTGTACACGCTGTAGCCTCACCAGTCGTTGCTGGGACAGGATAGGGGTAAGAGGTGTGTGCAGTGGTCTGTGACTCTCTGCACTAAGCCAGATCCTCCTAGGCCCCAGCTAAGCCCCGACTCATGTTAATAGATTGTGGCTGCTACAGGAATGGGACCTTAGGTACATGGGCGTCCGCAGAAATTTTTTCAGGGGGGGGGGGCATAATTTATAACCGCAGCGCAATGGCGGCCCCAGTTGCGGCACAGATTGGTCCTGACTTGGGAGTGAGACGGCTTTCATTGATAGGTAGTGTTATCAATGAGAGCCACATCACTCCCGAGTGCTACCAATGACAGTGCGCTGCGCTTCCTCTTGCGTAGCAGCATAGGCTAGCCTACCACTAGCTGCCTGCCGCGGTGCCATGGGCACCCACCCACCTCCTTCCCGGTCCACCCACCTCCGTCCCGGTCCACCCAGAGTCTGTTTTTGGCGTTTATAGCGCCGTTAACGTACTGTACGGCGCCATAAATGCCAAAAACAGCCCAGGACTGGGATTGATCCAGGCAGAACCGCCAACAGAAATCATGGGGCCCAGGACAAATGAAAGGAGCAGGCCCCCCCCCCCCCGAACCCATAGCGCA
>WSYH01016762.1:0-12732 GCA_036426205.1 Ascaphus truei
CACTGTTTTACCAGGGCTATGCCACAGAGAGGAAAAGCAATATACCATTTTTATGCATGGCTATATACTCCCCCTGGTGAAATCCCCACCGTACCGGCTGCGGGGGGGTCCGAAATTGAGTGTACCTTGCTCCCAGGAAAACAATGAAAAAAGGAACACACAAACTTAGTATTTAAACATTATCACTTCACCATAATAATGATACATCCGCTCAACGACCAGCAGTAGCAGCAAAGAAAAAGCAGACAACTCGTTGCGGATTTGACTAATTAATAGTTGTCGAGGGTCTGGTTTCGTACCTGCCGCTGCATCATGAACGGTTACACTGGATATCGTGGTTAAGGTAACCCCCGCTCGTTACAGGTATACCACCTTTTTGAATATTCACATCATCCTATCTTCAAGACCCGCATGAGTTGGGAAAACCCTTGCTCGGACTGAATTCAATATGGCCCCTCCCTTATTAACAATATAGTACTAAATATCAGGTAAGTTGGGTGGTGTGGTAAAGTGGGGTCCGTAGGTCGCGTGAGCACTGCTGTAGTTTATGATAGTGGGGGCTGACACCAATTCCAATAAAAAAACTGCTTGTTGGTGGCATCAAAGGTATAGTACAAACAATCTGACGCGTTTTTTCAGGACTGTTTTGCCCTTTATCAAAGAGTAACTGCGCGGTCTGCTGAGTTCTTCCCATTCTGTAGTATTAGCTCCAGCCCCAAACGTGACGTCACGCTCTGTTTCTATCGCGGTGATTTGATGAGACCTCTCTCCCATTGGATGCCCTGCGGCCAAGCGAGCAAGGCAGGAGGGAATAATTAAGGTTGCTAGACATAGCATTGGAGGCCACAGACTCTTTGCTCCAGCCTCCCTTGGTTGACTCACACACTTATGGAGTATCGAGTAGTGTTTGATCGTATAGCCTGTTTTAGCAGAATGTATAGGCTATAGAGTATATAATAGGGAAATCTGGAAAAGTAAGGAGTATAAGGCACAATGGAGATACTAAGAATAAGACAAAACACAAAATAAGTGACATTAAAAAACATATAAACTGAACAGAGTAATACGATCAAATTAAAAAACGCAACGTTTAAAAAAGTTTGTAATGAGAGAAGATATATATATTGGACATGATGAAATATGAAGCTGGTGACATACAGATCAATTAGAGAGTATTTTAATATGGAATATCTTGTAATTCCTATCAGGATACAGAGATCATTCAACTGCTAAAGGATTCAACCCTCTAAGTATAGTAATCATGTGACGTTCATCTGAAACCTTGTAACCAAATTCTGGTCTTGATCTATTACGTGTAGTCAAGAGGGGAAACACTGTGATACAATTCAGAGTATATATATGACCGTGTCTATGGCAGGTACAAAGAAGCATGCATGAGGTAACTATTTGGTGATATAGACGAAGAGGGGAAAGAGACAAGGGATCCGGATGGGATGGGGGCCGGGAAACATTCTCTCAAGAATATATCTCTCTGATAGATTTTGTCATCTTCTTATACCATACCAACATATGATAGCGTAGAACCTATAAAAAATAATAAAAACCGTATATCAAATGATCGTTACACTTTACATAACCATTCTAGTTTTATCCAAAAAAATGTTTGAGTTCCAGTTCAGATTCAGCCCCGGGGTGCCAACGTCCCAGGGCATAAATTCAAGAAACATTTATTCTCTGCTTGAGGAGACGATTCTCTGTCTCCTCAACCGTACATGATAGGGTTTATGTGTTCAAGCGCCTAAAAGAGAAATTCTGTAGGGAAACATGATTGGCATTTTGCCAAAGTCACGTGCACACAGGGTATATCACATCCATATTCTGATAGCTCTAAATCGTTCAACAATCTCTCTTTTAGTGGGCGTATTTGTCCCTGCCTACCGTATGCACTACCACATGTACATTAAGGAGATTATCACGATTGTATTGCATGTCATCAAGGAATTGAGAGTATGAGTTCTCTTGTGTTAACATTTAGTGATGTGGTTAATGGGGGGGGAAGCATGTCGGCACATTCTACAGTCCTCAACATCTGAAAAAACCTTTGGTTTTTAATTTAAAGTTCTTTTTCATTGGATCAAAACAAAACTAGGCGACACTTTATTTGGCTATTGTTTTGCCTTATTATAAGACCATCTTGGCTGTCTGTAGTAGGTTAGAATTTTGTATAGTTTCGTATCTGTCCAATGTTTCTTTCAGAATGGCTCTGATCTGGTTAGCCTGTCTAGAGTTGTGGTAATAAACAACGGTGATCTATCAGTGGATATTAATTGATTGGTTTATTTGGTTTTTGGGGTTAGAAGTGTCGATATGTCCATGTTTAGTGCATGGATTCTTTCTAAGGCACTATGATGATACATCCCTATACCCCCTACATCTGAACCTTTCGATAATTCTTCGCTTGGCTCAGAAAATGATCATCTGTCGAAACATAGTCCTCCAGGAAGTCTCAGATATGCCCCTGTCGGAAATCCCTCTGATAAGGGGTCGGTGGATGTGCACTGTTGGCATGAGCAGGGAGTTTCTGAGTTTTCTTTCCTAAACATCTTAGTTTGAATTCTAAAGATTGAATTTCTATATATAAATGTAGGGTGCAAGATAGTCAATCTCGGTTTTCGTGTATGTTTGAGGTAAATTTAAGATTAAAGACATTGTCGTTAGATATACAAGAATTGTGTGACAAGTAGAAGAAGTGTTACCGGGACCAACTTTAATTAATAAACGTATATATAGCGACGATAGTTAAATAATTATGTCTAAATGGGTTAGCCTCACCAAAAAATAAAAGTGGTTCCAAAAACCATTAAAACAAGTTGGCATATGAGGGTGCAAAGGATTCCCCATTAGCCTGGCCCTGGGGTTGGAAATAATAAGTGTTATTAAATAAAAAATAATGTGTTGAATAAAAAGATGAATTTGAATCAGGATGTGAAGGTGCTCTGTGCAAGGTTGAAATGTTGAGTGATTGTGGATTAGGAAAATAACGTATAGCCTATGACCAGTGTGTGATTAATAATGGTAAAGGGAGGTCACATCTAGTGTGACACACAGATAGGAATGGGTCCATGTGATTCTTGATATCTGCAACAAGTCTATAGAATCTTCCAGCAAGAAAGACGGTAAAATCTGACCATAGGTGCAGGCATTGATCACTACCTAGAAAGACCATCTCCCAAAGATCCCAATGCTCGACTATTATTGGTCTCTGGAGGGGAGGGTTGACATGAGAATTATGGATCTTTGGGAGATGGTTTGAAAATATGGTACGTGGGAGATGGTTATAAATAAATTGATATTCTTTTGGGTAGGATCCTAACTCATGCCCATTTCCAAAGAGTTCTCTTATCTCAATAAGGTATGGAGCTGTGGGGTTTCTTTCTAATTTAAGTATGCCTCTGTATTGACCGAGCTGTCTCAAGCTTCTTGTAAATAAAGATCTGAATGCATAACAACCCACAGCTCCACCTATCCGCCATTTTTGAGACTATGCATCCTTCCCCAAATAGATTAAGATTTGATTCTCCAATTGAGGAAGATTATTGTTGTTGTGGTGTTTGTTAGTGTTGTATAGGACAGTGTGAAGCCCTGCCAATATCTGTAGATCCTTTTCGAACCAGTTTTTCAAAGGTTTCAATATGAGCACCTTTATTGAAAAAAGGGCAAAAAACTGATTTGGTTCTTAAATTTGTATGTTACCTCTCTGACCAGAAATGAATTGCTGCGCTACATCCCATTGTTGAAGGTCTCCTGACTCTTGTTCAGTGAGCACTTTGACCATTCTGCTTCAAATCCCTTGGATGGGAAACCAAAGGAGGGCATTTTTAATCGTAGGCCCTGGGGGATCTTTTGGAAATCACGTGAATTATCTAAAGTTGTGATGTCCACCAAAGTCTCAAATTGTTGTTAGTGCTCTACTCCAGTTTGGCAAAGTGACATGGTAAGGTATAAGATCTTCACATATATTTGATATTAGGTCCCTGTATGGAATGCCGCCTGAATCCCTTAATGCCCCTCCCTATGAACAATAATAGTACCAATATAGTTTTTGAGCACCTTTATCTCGGTTCTCCTCAATTATCTATAATTAGAGGTTAGGGTACAACGGGCTTATTCGAGCCCATGAGATTCGCTTATACTGAGCTGCATAGCGCCGGTTCAGCATCGGCAAGTCCTGTCAATTACTTTTCCAGTCCTGCTCACCATGACAGGGGCTCATTCTGATTTACCGGGTCATCCAACACCTGCCTGATCCTTTGGGGTAATAAGCCTCTGGATTGCGATTCCCATCTTACACCTTAGGGCCCGACAGGTAGCCCAGTCATATCAAAATCTCCGGGAGCCCCACCAGTGATCAACCACCCTCTCCCTTTATATAGCAGACAAATGGGTGCGCGTCACCAGGCGACTACCCCTCAGTATAAACGGGCCCACCACTAGTCTCCCTTGACGCTCCTCGTTTGAGCTATTGGTTCTATCGGCTCCTCTCTCCTAGAGGCCGCACGAGGATACACCATGATAGTACCTCAGATCGCACAACCCTTCCTTCTGTTGCGACCAATGTCCGCGCCCTACGCTCAGCGCGCTGCTAACAATGGAACCCTTGGGGATCTCCCCTCCACCCATCCGATCCATCATCAGAGGTTCCCCAGTCCAGGATTCCTCCGTTCGGTGAGGCCCCGGAATCCCTGACATACCCAGACTAAGATGGTCGACCACAGGGACAGGTGACAGGGAAGGGGTTTGAACTCGGGCCTTGGGGCTAACCCTGGGAATGGACGGGGTGGGGGACGGAATGGAGGTAGGTGCGCAGGGTCACGGCCTAGCTCCATCGCAAGCCCGGATCTACATGCACCATAATGTCCATTCGATCTTCAGTTAGCGGGTCCTCTCAGTTCCGATTGAGCGCCCGCTTCGCTCGCTGTCCGTAGGGGATCGGACTTCCCCTGGTCACTGTAGAGGCGCCACGCCTACCAATCGACACCGCCCCTGGTCGTCCGGAAGAAATGATCGGGATCGCACGTGCTGCGACGCCATCTTGGGTGGGTCCCCAAGCTGAGACTCTTCCTCCTAGAGGATATCCGCAACGCCCTTCTGCTGCTGCGGTCCCGCTGATCCTGGTTCTGCTCCTCGCCGCTCTCCAACTCCGGATCTGCAGTGAGCACGGAGTACCTGCTGCTCCGCGGGTCGGGGGTAGATCGACCTCCTTCGATCCGCTAGTCACCACGGCAGTGGGACTCCGGCGATCGGGTTGTCCGGCAAGGAGACACACGGCTTCGTGTCCACACCAAGGGGAATGGATCTCGCCACGGAAAACCGTAGCATGGTTTACTTCTAGCAAGTCCTGTGCCTTGCCAGCCTGGCACACTCCCGTCCGAGACCTCTTTTGCCGTTGTTGGTCGGGGTATTCCGGTAGGGGACCGTCTATGGGCCCTTTCGGTCACCTTTGCGATGATGGGCTTCTCCTGCGGAGAACCCGTCGGGTTCCGGGGCCACGGAATCGTTTCTCCCTCCACAGGGCACCGGAAGCTTGCTGCCGCGTCGGGGTAGAATGTTCATCCACCGTTGTATCGGTCAAATGTTGTCATGGGCACAATATACTGCAGGCTACAGTGAGGGCACGGGCCTCCCATGCCACGGCTCCACCGGCAGTCTGCACTGCAGGCAGAGACAGACCACTGTCTCCACCTTCCACTCGGATGATCAGGAAGCCTCCTGGAGCCGATTAGGGGTGGGTGTGATATTAAGGACTCTGTTCACTTTTTCCGCTTGCTAAGCCATGGTGCACAAGGCCACGTCACCTTCCTAGTGGGTCTAAGTGATCGATGGCTTTCGCAATGAAGTGCAGGGGCCAGGGGTGAGCTGTCCTCCCCCCACTTCCTCCATCAGCATCCGGTGGAACTTTAGACCACTCCCCCTGGTTGAAACCAGGGGGATGTCTCTCCGCTTTGTAGGCTGACCCAGCACAGGGGCTGAGTGAGTCATAGTCCATGAGGGCGCGGCTCCAGCTTTCGCGCCAAACTCCTCAACTGGGTGGAGTTTCCTCGTTGCCCCCAATCCTGGCCAACAATTTGCAAACTGCAGAGTTGCAAGGCTTTCTGCAGCTGGCCCACGCGGTGTCCCGGGAACGCGGGAACCGCCATTTTGGTAAGTACTGTCCTTTTTTCCATTTGAGGTAGCGTCTGGCTGTTTGTTAATTGGTGTGTAACAAAGTCCATTTTGTTCCTCCCATCGCGCAAGACTGTCGTTCTCATTATTCTCAGGGGTATCATCCTGAGAACAAAAGCATGACAAACACGGCGCAGCCACGGCTTTCACGCCATTCCATAACAAACACACGAGAGTCTCTCCTGTAGCTTGTTCTCCTTCCTCTTCCCGACATCCTGGACCTTCTGCTCCTTGCAGATCCTCCATTCCGACGGTCACTTCTTGCTCACGGTATACTGGGTTACTGTACATGGAGCTCCGCTCTGCTGGGCAGCTACCACATCCGTACAATAAACATGCCTTGTGCACCACCTCGTGTACCTAACATATGTTCAACTCGTGTCTGCACTACCTCAGGCTAGGCTCACTCTCTCAGTGTCTACTGTATCTCCTTCCTCCCAGTCTGTGCTCCCTTTGGTAAGTGATCTGGAATGGCTAGAGTACTCTGGGGCTCCCATGCAGTACTTGGGCATCTACCTCTCTTAGTCAGCCTAGTGCAGACCCTCTCCAGGATTCCTGACAATTAGTTAACAGTCTACCCCTTCAGGCGTCCTACCCCTAGCGCGACCTCAAGGTGACTCGGACAGCTATAGCCCCTCTCCAGACCCACTCACTCCTCTCAGGTTCCCAGGGTATACCATCCCTGCGGTCCCTGCCCAACGCAGCACAAAGTGGCAGTATACACTTTCCCTGTTTCCTAGCGTGTCTAGCAAAAACCTGTCCTGTTAATAGGTGTATATAAATGCATCTCAGCAGCGCCTCCAATTGTAACGGGTTTATCCCCCCCCCCCAATCTCACATTGGCCCGGGTACTCTATTAACCAACCCCCCATTACGTGTATGTGTCTGATGGTGCACCTGTAGGCATCAGAACTCCTGAGTCTCCCGCTTGATGTTAGTAGGGGATTATCAACAGGCAGGTAGCTGAGGTAGTGGGTGCGAGTTCAACTTACATCATGTGCAGCGCCTCAACCTCATCAGGGTCTATGCTTCCGCAGTGAGATGGTCCTGGTGAGGAACTCCTTCTTGGTGGTGCCATCCACTTGCGAGTAATTTCACACTCACACAGTGGAGGTATATTCAAACAGGGCATCTTTATTGTACCCGGTGATGTCGCAGACAGCCACATGCAGCTGCCGGCTTTAGCCGCACATCTCTCCGTGCTGTCCCTTCGCCAGGTACGCCCTCCTGAATTGAAGTGGGGTTCCCTCTTCTCCTAGGGAGACCCTCTCTGTGCCAGGTCCCTGGACACAGAGTGGCTAGACAGGCTGATTGGTCAACCTGGACCGCTAGTTACTTCACTAGGGTCACAAAGTGTTCCCACAATCCCTTATGCAGGCCATACAATCTTCCACTGTAGAGAACACTGTAGAACTACTGGTAGAACACTTGCCGAACAACAGACTAACTAACTGTGCTGTGCCTTATATACTTCAGGAGGCAGGCGCATCCCTGAAGTCACTATCCAGGGACTCAGAGCATACAGCCACTCCCCTCCATACATAGGGCACCTCACCATTGGATGAGGGAAAACCTCCATAACTACTGCTGGCATGCCTGTTCTTACCAGGACTTACTGCCAACAGAGAGGAAAGCAATATACCATTATTATGCATGGCTATATACTCCCCCTGGTGAATCCCCACCGTCCCGGCTGGGTCCTAAATTTTGTGTACCTTGCTCCAGGAAACACTGAAAAAGAACACACAAACTTAGTATTAACATCATTACTTTTCATAATAATGACAACATCCGCTCACCGACCAGCAGTAAGCAGCAAAGAATAAAGGAAGACCACTCGTTGCGGACCTAATAATAGTGTCGAGGGTCTGGTTTCTTCACCTCCCGCCCCGCTGCATCATGAACAGTTACACTGTATTCTCGTGGTAACCCCCGCTCGTTACAGTATACCACCTTGTGCATATACTCACTGCGTCCTATTTTCCAGACCCGCATGAGTTGGGAAACCCTTTGCTCGGCCTGAATCCCCTTAATGGCCCCTCCCTTATTAACAATATAGTACTCAATATCGTTTTTGAGCCACCTTTCTTGGTTCTCCTCAATTTCTCTCATTAGAGGTTCGGGTACATACGGGTATTCGAGCCCATGCGATCGCTTATACTGAGCTGCTATAGCCCGTTCAGCTCGGCAAGTCCTAGTCAATTTACTTTTTCCAGCCGCTCCTGGCAACACCCATGACAGGGGCTCATTTGATTCTACCGGGTCATCCAACCCTGCTGATCCCTTTGGGGTAATAAGGCCTCCCTGGATGCGATCCCATCTTACCCTTAGGGCCCTAAGGTATGCCTCATCATCAAAATCTCCGGGAGCCCACCAGTGATCAACCACCCCCTCCCTTTCTAGCAGACAATGGGTGCGGTCGAGCCAGGCGACATACCCCTCGTATAACGGTGCCCACCACCTAGTCTCCCTTGCTTCCTCGGAGCTAGGTTCTATCGGCTCCTCATCATCATCAGGGCCGCCCGAGGAAACCCCTGAAGTACCCTCAGATCGCATAACCCTTTCCTTTCGTTGTGACCAATGTCCGCCCTCACGACTCAGCGCGCTAACAATGGAACCGTTGGGTGACACTCTCCCTCCACCCTCCGATCCATCATCAGATGTTCCCCAGTCCAGGCTTCCAGTCCGTTCGGTGATAGGACCCCGGAAATCCCTTGACATACCCAGACTAGATGTCGACCCAAAGGGACAGGTGACAGGGACAGGGGTTTGAACTAGGGCCTTGGGGCTAACATTGGGAATGGACGGGGTTGGGGGACGGGAATGGACGGTAGGTGCCGGCAGGGTCACGGCCTGCTCCATCGCAACCCCGGACTCACGTGCACCATAATGTCCATTCGATCCTTCAGTAGCGGGTCCTCTCAAGTTCCGATTCGAGCGCCCGCTGCGTCGGCTGTCCGTAGGGGATCGACTCCCTCGGGTCGACTGTAGAGGCGCCACTGCCTCCCACTCGACACCGCCCAGGTCGTACAGAAATGCCTCGGGATCCGCACGTGCTGCGACGCCATCTTGGGTTGGGTCCCCAAGCGAGACCTCTTCCTCCATGAGGATATCCGGCAACGCCCTTCTGCTGCGCGGTCCAGCTTGATCCTGGTTCTGCTCTTCGCTCGCTTCCAACTCCAGGATCTGCAGTGAGCACGGAGTTAACCTGCTGCTCTGCGGGGTCGGGGTAGATCGACCTCCTTCCGATCCGCTAGTCACCACGGCAGTGGGACTCCGGCGATCGGGTTGTCGCGGCACTGGAGACACAAGGCTTCGTGTCTCCACACCACGTGGAATGGCATCTCGCCACGGAATACCAGTAGCATGGTACTTTTCTAGCAAGTCCTGTGCCTCTGCCAGCGTGGCACACTCCTCGTCCGAAGACTCTATTTTGCAGTTCGGTCGGGGTATTCCGGTAGGGGACCGTCTATGGGCTCCTTTCTGGTCACCTTTGCGATGACTGGGCTTCTCCTGCTGGAGAACCCGGTCGGGTTCCGGCTCCACGGAATCGGTATTCTCCCTCCACAGGGCACCGGGAAGCTCCGCTGCCGGCGTCGGGGTAGAATGTTTCATCCCCACAGTTTGTATCGGCACAAAGGTTGTCATGGGCCACATATACTGCAGGCTACAGTGAGGGCATCGGGCCTCACTGCCCACGGCTCCACCAGGCAGTCTGCACTGCAGGCAGAGACAGACCACTGTCTCCACACCTTCCACTCGGATGATCAGGAAGCCTCCTGGAGCCGAGTAGGGGTGGGTTGATATTAAAGGACTCTGTTCCACTTTCTCCGCTTGCTCAGCCATGGTCACCAACGGCAGCACTCTTCCTAGTGGTCTGTAGTGATCGATGGCTCTTCGCAACTGAAGTGCAGGGGATGGGTAAGCTGTCCTTCCCCCCACTTCCTCCATCAGCATCCGGTGGAACTTTAGACCACTCCCCCTGGTTGAAACCAGGGGGATGTCTCTCCGCTTTGTAGGCTGACCCAGCACAGGGGCTGAGTGAGTCATAGTCCATGAGGGCGCGGCTCCAGCTTTCGCGCCAAACTCCTCAACTGGGTGGAGTTTCCTCGTTGCCCCCAATCCTGGCCAACAATTTGCAAACTGCAGAGTTGCAAGGCTTTCTGCAGCTGGCCCACGCGGTGTCCCGGGAACGCGGGAACCGCCATTTTGGTAAGTACTGTCCTTTTTTCCATTTGAGGTAGCGTCTGGCTGTTTGTTAATTGGTGTGTAACAAAGTCCATTTTGTTCCTCCCATCGCGCAAGACTGTCGTTCTCATTATTCTCAGGGGTATCATCCTGAGAACAAAAGCATGACAAACACGGCGCAGCCACGGCTTTCACGCCATTCCATAACAAACACACGAGAGTCTCTCCTGTAGCTTGTTCTCCTTCCTCTTCCCGACATCCTGGACCTTCTGCTCCTTGCAGATCCTCCATTCCGACGGTCACTTCTTGCTCACGGTATACTGGGTTACTGTACATGGAGCTCCGCTCTGCTGGGCAGCTACCACATCCGTACAATAAACATGCCTTGTGCACCACCTCGTGTACCTAACATATGTTCAACTCGTGTCTGCACTACCTCAGGCTAGGCTCACTCTCTCAGTGTCTACTGTATCTCCTTCCTCCCAGTCTGTGCTCCCTTTGGTAAGTGATCTGGAATGGCTAGAGTACTCTGGGGCTCCCATGCAGTACTTGGGCATCTACCTCTCTTAGTCAGCCTAGTGCAGACCCTCTCCAGGATTCCTGACAATTAGTTAACAGTCTACCCCTTCAGGCGTCCTACCCCTAGCGCGACCTCAAGGTGACTCGGACAGCTATAGCCCCTCTCCAGACCCACTCACTCCTCTCAGGTTCCCAGGGTATACCATCCCTGCGGTCCCTGCCCAACGCAGCACAAAGTGGCAGTATACACTTTCCCTGTTTCCTAGCGTGTCTAGCAAAAACCTGTCCTGTTAATAGGTGTATATAAATGCATCTCAGCAGCGCCTCCAATTGTAACGGGTTTATCCCCCCCCCCCAATCTCACATTGGCCCGGGTACTCTATTAACCAACCCCCCATTACGTGTATGTGTCTGATGGTGCACCTGTAGGCATCAGAACTCCTGAGTCTCCCGCTTGATGTTAGTAGGGGATTATCAACAGGCAGGTAGCTGAGGTAGTGGGTGCGAGTTCAACTTACATCATGTGCAGCGCCTCAACCACCCATCAGGGTCTATGCTTCCGCAGTGAGATGGTCCTGGTGAGGAACTCCTTCTGGTGGTGCCATCCACTTGCGAGTAATTTCACACTCACACAGTGGAGGTATATTCAAACAGGGCATCTTTATTGTACCCGGTGATGTCGCAGACAGCCACATGCAGCTGCCGGCTTTAGCCGCCATCTCTCCGGCTGTCCCTTCGCCAGGTACCGCCTCCTGAATTGAAGTGGGGTTCCCTCTTCTCCTAGGGAGACCTCTCTGTGCCAGGTCCCTGGACACAGAGTGGCTAGACAGGCTGATTGGTCAACCTGGACCGCTTAGTTACTTCACTAGGGTCACAAAGTGTTCCCACAATCCCTTATGCAGGCCATAACAATCTTCCACTGTAGAGAACACTGTAGAACTACTGGTAGAACACTTGCCGAACAACAACTAACTAACTGTGCTGTGCCTTATATACTTCAGGAGGCAGGCGCATCCCTGATGTCACTATCCAGGGACTCAGAGCTACAGCCACTCCCCTCCATACATAGGGCACCTCACCATTGGATGAGGGAAAACCTCCATAACTACTGCTGGCATACCTGTTCTTACCAGGACTACTGCCAACAGAGAGGAAAGCATATACCATTGTTATGCAAATGTATATATATATATATATATATATATTAATATATATATATATATTTATATATTATATATATATATTATATATATATATATATTATATATATAAGATCTTATCCATTTAGTATTCAATAAAGGTTGAACTTCCTAGAGATGTATCTTTTTTTCAAGCCCTTTATTAAATTTGCTCTGGTTAAGAGCTCGGATATACAGGGCTAGTGAGCAAACATTTCAAACTGCAGTGATCAGGGCAGAGAGTTATTGGAAAGGTTTTTAAAAAATTACCACGGTGGCCATCTTTAATATGTCTTTTCTTTTTTTAAGCAACAAGCATCACAACTTTATACCAGACAGGCACACGGTAAACTAAACAATTAAACTATTGTGAGAAGCTTTCCTAAAAGGGAATGATAATGGGGAATATGTATATTCCTAATGTTAATGTCAATGTTGGGATTTAAACTTTACATTATCCAATAATGGGATCCAACCTGGTGAATAAATACCAGTATTATTACAGAGTATATAACATTATAATAACATTATCTACATCTGCGTAAAAAACATTTAAAAAGACAATCCAAGCTCTTTTTTTGCATTGTTGTTTTTTTTGTTTTTTTACACCAGATTGAAGCAGGGGGTCCCCAGAGCTGAATCCCATTCATTTCAGCTCTGGGGA
>WSYH01016763.1:0-12727 GCA_036426205.1 Ascaphus truei
GCATAGAACTGAGTCTCCCGAGAGATGCTTAGCAGGCAGACTATGATAAAACACTGCTGCAGTGTGACTTGTAAGTTACCATGACATGCTAGATATGAAGCCAAGTGATTCTACCTGTTTGACGTAGAACATATGTTATAATGACATGCAAATGAGGCATTACCAGAATATTGCATACACACCAAAGTCCGTTAAACTTAACACAGGGACT
Organism: Ascaphus truei; assembly: GCA_036426205.1. Taxonomy (NCBI): domain Eukaryota; kingdom Metazoa; phylum Chordata; class Amphibia; order Anura; family Ascaphidae; genus Ascaphus; species Ascaphus truei. Next base: position 212 of record WSYH01016763.1, read on the forward strand.
TGCGTTATATAGGTTAAGTCATATCTAAACTTCCTCCTATCCAAACCCCGAAATAACATAAGTAACAGAGAAATCTACTATGTAGCTCCAGGAAGGGCTCTGAACATAGAACCAATGCAGTATAATAAAGGAAATAAAGCGGAGCGTATGGAGTTAATATATAGCCCAATAATGGAGGATATGCAACAGGTTAGCAGGAGTGTGTCCACAGTATAAAGCGGTAACTACACAACCTAGCAAATGTCCAGTGTGGAGCAACAATGTACTCACAATAAGCACTGTATCCCTGCGTCCTCCTGGCTTCAGGTGCACCAGCGTGGTGACACCCTCCCTCCGTGGCGTCTCTCTGATCCGAGAGAAAGAACATTAGCTGTTCGATTCGCGTGGGAGGAGGTTCTTTTTGTTGTGTCCATGGATTGTATCCGTTTTATGTAGCCTGAATAAAAGTTCTTTTATCTTTACCCATTGGTGAGTCAGTGTACCTTTAAGGAGCGGCAGACTTTCAGATCCTCTACCTTGCTCCTGAAATAACAGCATTACTTTAATTATTGATGTAGCCGTGACCCCGGATTCACCCCATTAAGCGGGAGGTTGCGCTTGCAACTAGTAGTTGTAAAAGCCAGCGAAGGAGGAGAGTGTATTTGGCGGGAGAGAGACTGTCCCTTGACCCAGCAGCCCTGCGGGGAGGGTTAGGTGAGAGAGGCTAGCCAATGTGCAGAGGAGGTGCCAGAGATATAGGCAGTGGTTGCACGCATGTGGAGCAGAGCTGATTGGAGAGGAGACGGAGAGTCTGTGAGGGGAGGTTGAACCGCCCCGGCGCAGGCCAGGTGCCCCAGGCCCAGCTAGCCCTGAGTCACCTTAGAGACAAGCTGAGCTAGGGATCGCCTTAGTAAGGTTCCTGTTCCCCTAGTACTGTAAGTTTTGACCGGGACTATACTGTCGAGAGGGAGGTCTGGGCTCAGACCCCCCCCCCTTGGAGTCCAGAGTCCAGGTGAGAGGCCCCGTACCCTAGAGAGATAGAGCGGTGTCAACGTACAGAGACTCTTTTTGAAGATCGTGGCAGTTCCGAGCACCGGAGTGCTCGGCAGGTATTTCATCAAGTGCACCAACAGTATCATTCATTCACCTGAGACATAGTGGCTGCACAGTCACCCATACACACACCTAGGGCCTGCTGTGAGCGGGAGGACTAATCCGTAAGGATCGGACACGGGGTGGGCTCACCCGGTGGTGGGTATGGGGGGGATTATTGTTGGCGTCCGCCGTGACGCAGGCTGTGGGGCGTCTGCCGTAGCGCTAGGAAATGTGGACGTCCGCCGTGGCGTGTTATACACTGTATATCCGTATATAGGAAAGTTATGGCATGTAATGTACTGTGTGTTTGATCTGCAAGTAAATGAGATTGGTTTTAGAGCTTGGCTGTGTAAGTGTAATTCTTGCATATACGTCCTGCGAAGACCCACTCCCCCTTTGGTGGGAGCTGTCGCAGGTGGAGGCACCGCACCCCAGGCTCTCCGTGGCAGAGACTTAGGCCCTGTGAGCCAGCAGGTAATACAGCACATAGTAACAGCTTGCTAGTGATAGGAAGCAGGGTTACATTTGGAGGCGCTGCTGAGATTTCAGACCTGGGGTGCCCCTCGAACCTAAATTGTGATCACCTTGGCTTTGCCCACCCGGTACGAGATACGAGACAGGGCCCGTCAAGTACGCACGCCTACTCGTCACGCCGTAGCGCTGGCCCGAGTGCCCATGGCCTTGCCCTTAGAGACTTTACAGACGGCCTTGCGACAACTCCCGGGTTTTGCCAAAGCTCGCCTGGTAGATGTAATGGTAGACCACGTCTCCAAGTGGAATACCTTACTTGTGGACTGTCGGCGTAACCTGTTAGCGCTCGAACCTGCCGATCCGCAATCCCTGGTCTTGCCTGATGCCCCGCCCGGCGGTAGTCCTTTCATTTACCCCCTCCGAGATCCCCTCGTACATCCGTTGGATGAGGACGACCCCACCCTCCCTTTGATTCACTATGCCGAGAGTGAGGTCGGTAGTTGCCGCTCCGTGTCCAGTGACCCGGGATCCAGCGCCTCCGTTGAGGCTGGAGTGAGTAGTAATATGCTGCAAAAACGAATTGACAAAATAGACCAGTTATCTAGCCCCCCCAGAGTGCCGCCGCTAGTCGAAGCGCTCACCTTGGCCACCCACGCCCAGAACTACCGGAAGCTAAAAGCCTTCTCGGGGACCCTCCCTGTACCTACCGGGGAAGATGGGGTAGAAACGTGGAAAGAGCACACGCGGGGAGTGATGGAAGAGTGGTCGTGCACCGATGTAGTAAAAAGACAGAGACTCATGGAGTGCCTGCGGCTCCCAGCGGCCACTCTGATCAGTATACACCGCGAACAGCACCCCGAGCTAACCTCTCGCTTGATGATAGAATTCCTGGCCGAAGCCTATAGCGCGAAAGAGGATGACGGGGCGTTGTGGGCAAAGTACTATGCCATAAACCAGAAAGAGGGGGAAGAGCTGTCTGCCTATATCCACCGTGTGCAAATGTCGCTCGGGCCGCTGCTGCATTATAAATATGTGCTACCCTCCCAGATGAATGAGTATCTTCGGAAGCAGTACCTCCGCGGATCCAGCCCTTCTCACCCCATAGCCAGCATGATTCGTGATCACCTCACCCGGGGCCCCCCCATCGTTCATCCAACTACTGCAACAGGTGAAGGAACACGAGATGCATCTAATGCTACACTCCCCTCAGAGGCCGAAAGCTAGCAGTAGCACTAAATCCAAAGGAAGTATGGAAAAGAAATAGGAACCACCGGACCAGCTTGGCTCCGAAAAACCTCCTTTCGCGGGACGGTCGTCCCCTCCGCCTGATCGCCGGGCTGCCCCCAGAGATATGTCCTGCTACAAGTGCGGGAAGCGGGGGCATCTATCCTACGATTGCCGCCTGGGCGCTTCTCGACCCCGGAGCCCCTCGCCCCAGAAGTTCCCGTCCCAGGCTATGGTCTGCGGGGTGTATGCGACGGATGCCGACACAGACGGGACCCCGTCCGGAGGGGCCGAGCCGGTAGAAGATGGTAGTAGGGTGGGACCGGTACCGTTGATCCAGGTTTTGGTGGATGGAATCTACTCTTCTGCACTACTAGACACCGGATCCCAGGTCACCATCATATACCGAGGGTTCTATGATCCTCATCTTCAAAAGCGTCCACTGCGACCGGCGGACCACATCAAGGTACGCGGGCTAAGCAACGACGACTACCCCATCGACGTTTAGTGACCGTGGATCTGGAAATACGGGAAAATCTCACCCCATGAAGGTGGACGCCTTGGTGTGTCCGGAACCCCGAGACACCCCCAAATACCCTATTATCCTCGGTACCAATGCTGATATTGTACAGGCGGTCATCCGGGCCTATCTACACGAGACTAAAGAGCTCCCCATGTCCAGCCTACAGCTGCAGTATGGTTCAAGCCGACCCAGCCCAGCCTTCCCCTCCTTCAGATGACTACGGGCTGCTGTTCTGTGGACGGAAGGGGTGGACGAAGCTTTTCCCCGGAGAAACGCAAAACATTTCCGCTTGGTGCACTTATGCGGAGCGCCTAGCCGAAGACCAGCAATTCTCGCTAGAAAGCACCCCCGGGGAGGATGTGAGGCGAGGGTATCGGCTCATACCCGAATTCCGCCATTGGCGGGGCGCCATTCCTAGACGAATTGATGTGATGGTGCAGAATCTATCGCCCTTCCCCCTGGCCATCGATGTGGGGCAGCGGATAGGAAGGATCTATCCTGTTAGTTCAGTGGAAGAAGCCGCGCAAGTAAACACGACCCGAGTGGAAGCAACAGGGGCGGCCCTGGACTTCGATTTTGGGTCATCCGAATTGCCTGGAGCCTGGAAGGAGCGATTACGGGTGCAACTGGAACAGAGACGATCCGTATTCTCTACCGGGGAGATGGATGTGGGGTGTAGTTGCAACGCCCAGCACATCATTCGCATGATGGATGAAAAACCCTTCAGAGAGCATTCTCGCTGACTCGCTCCCAGTGATGTGGAGGACGTGAGGGCCGCCATCAATGACATGGAAGCCGCCGGGATAGTCACAGAATCCCGAAGCCCCTATGCCTCTCCTATAGTGGTGGTGAAGCCCGCCCGCCCCTCCCCACTTCCCTAGTTTGCAAGTGCCTCATTCTGCTGGATATAGACCCACTGTGGTCTTTCTCCCTAATAGAGGTAAATGAGAATTTTAATCTTAATAGAGGTATATTGGTATTTTGTCTGGTAGTGTTAGGACTTGCAAACAGGTGTCTGCCTTGACGTGGCTCGCAAGCTTACAACGCTTTGGCCAAAGGGTTAAACTAAATGGCCCTATTTCAAGAGAATATATAAGTATTTTACTGTGTATTTCTGTCATGTTGGATGTAGCATTGGGCTTCTCTGTCGTCTATAGTGGTGGTGAGAAAGAAAAATGGAACGGTGAGACTGTGTGTAGATTATCGGACGCTGAACAATCGGACGGTGCCGGATCAGTATAACCTCCCTCGCATAGAAGAGATCCTCAATACACTACACGGGAGCCAGTGGTTCAGCATACTGGATCTACGGTCTGGGTACTATCAAATCCCTATGAGCCCAGAGGATCAAGAAAAGACAGCCTTCGTCTGCCCCTTGGGGTTTTATCAGTTCACCCGCATGCCCCAAGGCATATGCGGAGCACCCGCCACCTTCCAGCGATTAATGGAGAAGACGTTGGGTGACCTCAACCCCCGAGAATGTCTGGTGTACCTAGATGACATCATTGTCTTCGGGAAAACCCTGGACAAACATGAGAACCGTCTCTTGAAGGTACTGGATAGATTGTCCCAAGAAGGTCTCAAACTCTCTCTGGACAAATGTCGGTTCTGCCGGACCTCAGAAACGTATGTAGGACACATAGTGTCCGGAGCCGGAATCGCCACTGATCCCGCTAAAATAGAAGCTGTCGTTAACTGGCCTCGCCCAGAGAATGTGGGGGAGCTGCGCTTATTCCTGGGTTTCTGCGGCTACTATCGGCGATTCGTGGAAGGGTACTCACGTATGGCCAAAGCCCTCAACAGCCTGCTCCGCATATACCCGTCTGGCCAGAAGAACCACTCTGCCAAACAGCCCTTCGGGGATAAATGGACCCCCGAGTGCGACCAAGCCTTCCACGACTTGAAGCAGAGCCTGACGGCTGCTCCGGTCTTGGCCTACGCCAATCCCGACCAACCCTACATCCTACACGTGGACGCCAGCCTGAGTGGCCTAGGCGCCGTGTTGCATCAAAAATATCCCGAGGGTTTGCGACCCGTAGCATATATCAGCTGTAGTCTCACCGTCAGCGAACAGAACTATCTGGTACACAAGCTCGAGTTCTTGGCCCTTATGTGGACCCAGTCGCAGGGACTATCCGTGATGCCATTCGACAAAAGCGACGGGGCCTGCTTCGCCAGACTCCTGGGAATGTCGGAGGTATACTAATGCGGGAGGCAGACATATTTGAAATACAAGATCGACTGTTGTACCGAGTGGTGAAGTATCAAGACCATCCGGATCGCCGCCAAGATAGTGTTACCAAAACGACTACAATACTTAGTGTGGAAAGCCCTCCATGATGAACACGGACATCTGGGGGTAGACAAGACTTTCGGACTAGTGAGAGATCGATTTTTTTGGCCAAAAATGAGAGAATCCGTGGAGCATCACTGTCGTAGGTGTGTGCAGTGAATCCAACGCAAGACTCTACCCACTAGAGCGGCCCCCATGGGCCATCTAAGGAGTACGGGACCTATGGATTTAGTCTGCATGGACTTCTTGTGCATCGAACCCGACACCCATGGTATAGGGAACGTGCTGGTCATCACTGATCATTATACCCGCTACGCCCAGGCCTTTCCGACCAAAGATCAAAAAGCTATTACGGTGGCTAAGGTGCTCTGGGAGAAGTATTTCATGCATTATGGGCTACCTCAACGTCTGCACTCCGACCAGGGACGGGACTTTGAAAGTAAACTAATAAAAGAATTGCTGAACCTCTTGCACATTAAAAAGTCCCGTACTACCCCTTACCACCCAGAAGGGGATGCTCTACCCGAACGGTTCAATCGCACTCTGCTGGACATGCTGGGCATGCTAACGGGTGTGGAGAAGACTAAGTGGAGTCGCCATGTGGAAACTCTAGTCCATGCTTATAATTGCACCCGACACGAATCTACCGGGTTCTCGCCCTACTTTCTTATGTTTGGGCGTTAAGCCCGCCTGCCAGTGGACATCCAGTTAAGAGTCTCCACCGATGGGGTGCACAATCCCACCCATTTTCGATACGTACAAAGATTGCAAGAGAATCTACAGAAAGCCTATGGGCAAGCCAAGAGATCCACCGAAAAACTGAATGCCGGGAACAAAAGGCGCTATGATCACAAAGTAAAACATAGAGACATTAAACCTGGCGATGCCGTACTGCTCCGCAACCTGGGAGTACGGGGAAAACATAAGTTGGCTGACCGTTGGCGGGAAGGGGTGTACGAAGTAATTTCTCAAATGCCTGGCCTTCCAGTCTACCGGATTAAAGACGCGGAGGGTCGGATAAAGACATGGCATTGCAATCATCTGCTCCCTATTCCCCAATTAGAAGAAGGAGACTTAGAGTGGCCTACATCTCCCCTGAGTGGGGAACTGTCATCAGAACAAGAAAGTCTGGAAGATCCAAAGGAAGGAACCTCTCAAAGGGGCCTTCCGGCCGCGGGGGCATCTCCCGGAGGAGCTACGGGCAAAGAGCCCCTTGGCCCCATGACAGAGACACTGACTCCAGTGAGTCCGCTGCTAGATCCCCAGAGCCCGTGCTTTGTGCCACAAAGAGACTTTACAGATATGCACAGCCCCTCAAGGGCCGAGTTGGAAGTACCCGATGAGAAGTGCTCCTCTCCCAAAGAGGTAGCGGAAGAGCAAATTCGCAGAAGCCAAAGAGCTGGCCAACCTCCCACGAGGTTGGCTTATGATCAGTTCGGGGCACCCCATTATGAGGCTCAGCAGTGGGCTCGCAGCCGGGTTCAATCAGTGATTATCATGTTCAGTGAAATGTACAAGTTGATAGAGAACCCAATGTATTAGTATTTTTCATTATATAACTGATTGTGTTGTTATCATTGTCCAAGCGGGGACGTTGGAATCCACAGGGGGGAGGATGTAGCCGTGACCCTGGATTCACCCCATTAAGCAGGAGGTTGCGCTCGCAACTAGTAGTTGTAAAAGCCCGTGAAGGAGGAGAGTGCATTTGGCGGGAGAGAGACTGTCCCTTGACCCAGCAGCCCTGCGGGGAGGGTCAGGTGAGAGAGGCTAGCCAATGAGCAGAGGAGGTGCCAGAGATATAGGCAGTGGTTGCACGCAAGTGGAGCAGAGCTGATTGGAGAGGAGAGGAGATGGAGAGTCTGTGAGGAGAGGTTGAACCGCCCCGGCGCAGGCCAGGTGCCCCAGGCCCAGCTAGCCCTGAGTCACCTTAGAGACAAGTTGAGCTAGGGATCGCCTTAGTAAGGTTCCTGTTCCCCTAGTACTGTAAGTTTTGACCGGGACTATACTGTCGAGAGGGAGGTCTGGGCTCAGACCCCCCCCCCCTTGGAGTGCCGGAGTCCGGGTGGGAGCGCCCCGGACCCTAGAGAGATAGAGCGGTGTCAACGTACAGAGACTCTTTTTGAAGATCGTGGCAGTTCCGAGCACCGGAGTGCTCGGCAGGTATTTCATCAAGTGCACCAACAGTATCATTCATTCACCCGAGACATAGTGGCTGCGCAGTCACCCATACACACACCTAGGGCCTGCTGTGAGCGGGAGGACTAATCCGTAAGGATCGGACACGGGGTGGGCTCACCCGGTGGCGGGTGCGGGGGGGATTATTGTTGGCGTCCGCCGTGGCGCAGGTTGTGGGGCGTCCGCCGTGGCTCTAGGAAATGTGGACGTCCGCCGTGGCGTGTTATACACTGTATATCCGTATATAGGAATGTTATGGCATGTAATGTACTGTGCGTTTGATCTGCAAGTAAAAGAGATTGGTTTTAGAGCTTGGTTGTGTAAGTGTAATTCTTGCATATACGTCCTGCGAAGACCCACTCCCCCTTTGGCGGGAGCTGGCGCAGGTGGAGGCGCTGCCCCTGTTATAACTATTGCGCGCACCCCAGGCTCTCCGTGGCAGAGACTTAGGCCCTGTGAGCCAGCATCCGAATTGCCTGGAGCCTGAAGGAGCGATTACGTTGCAACTGGAACGAGACGATCCGTATTCTCTAACGGGAGATGGATGTGGGGTGTAGTTGCAACGCCCAGCACATCATTCGCAGGATGGATGAAAACCCTTAGAAGCATTCTCGCTGCCTCGCTCCCAGTGATGGTGGAGGACGTGAGGGCCGCCATCAATGAATGGAAACCGCCGGGATATCACAGAATCCCGAAGCCCTATCCTCCCTATATGGTGGTGGTGAATCCCGCCCGCCCTCCCACTTCCCTAGTTTGCAAGTGCCTCCTATCGGCTGGATATACCCACTGTGGTCTTTCTCCCTAATAGAGGTAATGAGAATTTAATCTTAATAGAGGTATATTGGTATTTTGTCTGGTATGGTTAGGACCTTGAAACAGGTGTCTGCCTTGACGTGGCTCGCAAGCTTACACGCTTTGGTGGCAAAGGGTTAAACTAAATGGCCCTATTTCAAAGAGAATATATAAGTATTTTACTGTGTATTCTGTCATGTTGGATGTGCATTGGCTCTCTCTGTCGTCCTATAGTGGTGGTGAGAAAGAAAAATGAACGGTGAGACTGTTTGTAGATTCGGACGATGAACATCGACGGTGCCGATCAGTATAACCTCCCTCCATAGAAGAGATCCTCATACACTACAACGGGAGCCAGTGGTTCAGCATACTGGATCTACGGTCTGGGTACTATCAAATCCCTATGAGCCCAAGGATCAAGAAAAGACAGCCTTCGTTCGCCCCTTGGGTTTTTATCAGTTCACCCGCATGCCCCAAGGCATATGCGGAGCACCCGCCACCTTCCAGCGATTAATGAAAAGCGTTGGGTGACTCAACCCGGAGAATGTCTGGTGTACCTAGTGACATCATGTCTTCGGGAAAACCCTGGACAAACTGAGAACCTCTCCTCTTAGATGTATGGATAGATTGTCCCAAGACGTCTCAAACTCTCTCTGGACAAATGTCGTTTCTGCCGGACCTCAGAACGTAGTAGGACACATAGTGTCGGAGCCGGAATCGCCACTGATCCCGCTAAAATGAAGCTGCGTCGTTAACTGCCTCGCCCGAGAAGTGGTGGGAGCTGCGCTATTCCTGGGTTTCTGCGGCTACTATCGGCGATTCGTGGAAGGTACTCACGTATGGCCAAGCCCTCACAGCCTGCTCTTTCCGCATACACCCCGTCTGGCCAGAAGAAACCACTCTGCCAAACAGCCCTTCGGGATAAATTGACCCCGAGTGCGACCAAGCCTTTCCCCGACTTGAGCAGAGCCTGACGGCTGCCTCCGGTCTTGGCCTACGCCATCCGAACCAACCCACATCCTACACGTGGACCGCCAGCCTGAGTGGCCTAGGCCGGCCGTGTTGCAATCAAAAATATCCCGAGGGTTTGCGACCCGTAGCAATATCATCTGTAGTCTCACCGTCACGAACAGAACTATCTGGTACACAAGCGTCAGTTCTTGGCCCTTATGTGACCCAGTCCGAGGACTATCCGTGATGCCATTCGAACAAAAGCGACGGGCCTGCTTCGCAGACTCCTGGGAATGGTCGAGGTATACTAATGCGGGAGGCAGACATATTTGGAAATACAAGATCGACGTTTTACCGAGTGGTGAGGTATCAAACCATCCGGATCCCGCCAATAAGTGTTTCCAAAACGACTACAATACTTAGTGGGTTAAAGCCCTCCATGATACACACCTCTGGGGTATACAAGACTTTCGGACTAGTGAGAGTCGATTTTTTTGGCCAAAAATGAGAGAATCCGTGGAGCATCACTGTCGTAGGTGGTTGGCAGTGAACCAACTCCGCTCTGCAAGTAAAAGAGATTGGTTTTAGAACTTGGCAGTGTAAGTGTAATTCTTGCATATACGTCCTGCGAAGACTCACTCCCCCTTTGGCGGGAGCTGTCGCAGGTGGAGGCGCTGCACCCGTTATAAATATTGCGCGCACCCCAGGTTCTCTGTGGCAGAGACTTAGGCCCTGTGAGCCATCAGGTAATACAGCACATAGTAGCAGCTTGCTAGTGATAGGAAGCAGGGCTACATTTTGAGGCGCTGCTGAGATTTCAGACCTGGGGTGCCCCTCGAACCTAAATTGTGATCACCATGGCTTTGCCCACCCATCACAAGATACGAGACTGGGCCCGTCAAGTACGCACGCCTACTCGTCACGCCATAGCGCTGGCCCGAGTGCTCATGGCCTTACCCTTAGACACTTTACAGACGGCCTTGCGACAACTCCTGGGTTTTGCCAAAGCTCGCCTGGTAGATGTAATGGTAGATCACGACTCCAAGTGGAATACCTTACTTGTGGACTGTCGGCGTAACCTGTTAGCGCTCGAACCTGCCGTTCCGCAATCCCTGGTCTTGCCTGATGCACCGCCCGGCAGTAGTCCTTTTGTTTACCCTTTCCGAGATCCCCTCGTACGTCCGTTGGATGAGGACGACCCCACGCTCCCTTTGATTCACTATGCCGCGAGTGAGGTCGGTAGTTGCCGCTCCGTGTCCAGTGACCCGGGATCCAGCGCCTCCGTTGAGGCTGGATGAGTAGTAATATGCTGCAAAAACTAAATGACAAGATAGACCAGTTATCTAGTCCCCCCAGTTTGCCGCCGCTAGTCGAAGCGCTTACCTTAGCCACCCATGCCCAGATCTACCGGAAGCTAAAAGCCTTCTCGGGGACCCTCCCTGTGCCTACCGGGGAAGATGGGGTAGAAACGTGGAAAGAGCACACGCGGGGGGTAATGGAAGAGTGGTCGTGCACCGATGTAGTAAAAAGACAGAGACTCATGGAGTGCCTGCGGCCCCCAGCGGCCACTCTGATCAGTATACACCGCGAACAGCACCCCGATCTAACCTCTTGCTTGATGATAGAATTCCTGGCCTAAGCCTATAGCGCGAAAAAGGATGACGGGGCGTTGTGGGCCAAGTACTATGCCATAAACAAGAAGGAGGGGGAAGAGCTGTCCGCCTATATACACCATGTGCAAATATCCCTCGGGCCGCTGCTGCATTATAAATATGTGCTACCCTCCCAGATGAATGAGTATCTCCGGAAGCAGTACCTCCGCGGATCCAGTCCTTCTCACCCCATCGCCAGCATGATTCGTGATCACCTCACCCGGGGGCCCCCCCCTTTGTTCATCCAACTACTGCAACAGGTGAAGGAACACGAGATGCATCTAATGCTACACTCCCCTCAGAGGCCTAAAGCTAGCAGTAGCATTAAATCCAAAGGAAGTATGGAAAAGAAAGAGGAACCACCGGACCAGCCTGGCTCTGAGAAACCGGCTTTCGCGGGACGGTCGTCCCCTCCGCCTGATCGCCTGGCTACCCCCAGAGATATGTAATGCTACAAGTGCGGGAAGCGGGGGCATCTATCCTACGATTGCCGCCTGGGCACTTCTCGGCCCGGAGCCCCTCACCCCAGAAGTTCCCGTCCCAGGCTATGGTCTGCGGGGAGCCGGTAGAAGATGGTAGTCGGGTGGGACCGGTAGCGTTGATCCGGGTTTTAGTGGATGGAATCTACTCTTCTGCACTACTAGACACCGGATCCCAGGTCACCCTCATATACTGAGGGTTCTATGATCCTCATCTTCAAAAGCGTCCGCTGCAACCGGCGGACCACATCAAGGTACGCGGGCTTAGCAACGACGACTACCCCATCGACGGGTTAGTGACCGTGGATCTAGAAATACAACAGCTCAACACGGGAAAATCTCATCCCATGAAGGTGGACGCCTTGGTGTGTCCGGAACCCCGAGACACCCCCAAGTACCTTATTATCCTCGGTACCAATGCTGATATTGTACAAGCGGTCATCCGGGCCTATCTACACGATCCTAAAGAGCTCCCCATGTCCAGCCTACATCTGCAATTCGTTCAAGCCAACCCAGCCCAGCCTTCCCCTCCTTCAGATGACTACGGGCTGTTGTTCTGTGGACGGAAGGGGTGGACGAAGCTTTTCTCCGGAGAAACGCAAAGAATTTCCACTTGGTGTGCTTATGTGGAGCGCCTAGCCGAAGACCAGCAATGTGAGGCGAGGGTATCGGCTCATACCCGAATTTCGCCATTGGTGGGGCGCCATTCCTAGATGAATTGATGTGATGGAGCAGAATCTATCACCCTTCCCCCTGGCCATCGATGTGGGGCAGCGGATAGGAAGAATCTATCCTGTTAGTTCAGTGGAAGAAGCCGTGTAAGTAAACACGACCCGAGTGGAAGAAACAGGAGCGGCCCTGGACTTCGATTTTGGGTCGTCC
>WSYH01016764.1:0-11388 GCA_036426205.1 Ascaphus truei
TCCTCTATACGAAGGACTGTCCCCCTCTCCCCTTCCTCTATACGAAGGACTGTCCCCTCTCCCCCTCCTGTATACGAAGGACTGTCCCCTCTCCCCTTCCTCTATACGAAGGACTGTCCCCCTCTCCCCTTCCTCTATACGAAGGACTGCCCCCTCTCCCCCTCCTCTATACGAAGGACTGTCCCCCTCCACCCCCTCCTCTTTGCTAAGGCCTGACACCCCCCTCTCTCTCCCCCCGGCAGGTTTGATGTATGGAGCTGCGTTCTTTATTGCTGTATTTGGGGTTTACATGAAGAGATTAAGACGCTCCATCTGTGCGCATTACTACCCGTCCCGCGAGCAGGTGAGGCGAGGCGAGGGGGGAGAGGGCAGAATATGTGCCCCCCAAACCTACAGGGGACCTCACAGGGCAATTCTTGCACCATAGGGACATCTGGCTGCATATGGGGGAAGTGCGATAGTATCACAGAGTGCCGAGTATCACTGCATTTAGATATACAAACCTAGGGTGCCTCCGCCTTACTTTTTTATAACGTACTTAACTCTTTCTCTGACAGATGGACAAGCAATGCTCAGGCCCTCTGGCAGCGAAAGGGTTAACCTGAAAAGCATATATATATATAAAAAAATCAAAAATGAATAGACGATACCGTTCTGTGGCTAACGAAATGCTTTTATTTGTGCGAGCTTTCGCGATACACTGATCTCTTCTTCCGGCGATGTTACAATGGATAAAGCAAGAAAGGGTTTTACTTACAAACAGTGCATCCTGGAATATATCTGTGACTGAAGCCTATCCCTCCCCCTGAGGTGCCTGAATGTTAGTGATGTAAGAGTATATGTGTGTTTGTGTGTGTATGTATGTAAATATAAATTTATAAAGCGCCCACAGTGTACAGTATACAGCGCTTTACAAATGGTGTGTGTGGGAATGTATATCAATGGTGTGGGTAGGTGTGGAAATGTAAGAGGGTGTTGCATTACTATTAATGTGTGTAGATACTATGTGGTCCCTATTGGTATAAAGGGGTAGAATTACATTGTACATTAGTATGCGTAAGAGACAGCTGTGTGTTCATGCATATAGCGCAGTAGGTATAGACATGGCCTTAAGCATTCATGGGAATAGTTCTCTTGTGTCAGGGTAGTGACTCATGAAGCTGCGATCTCTGTTTAGACCACCGCTAAGTGTCCCGAACAGTTGTATAAATTTGTATTTATGCAACCGTCTCTCTTTCGGTGTTCTAAGATTACCTTTGAGTATGGCCACCTTCAGATCGTTCATCTTATGGCCAGAGTCAGAGAAATGTTCGCCAACAGGACTGTCTCTTGTTCTGCGTGTGATGCTGTGGCGATGCAGATTCATTCTCTTGTTTAGCCCCTGTCCTGTCTCACATATGTAGTAGTAGCCCATTGGCATTTCATGCACATGATGAGGTACACGACATTGCTGGAGGATCAGGTGAACCTTCCTCTGATTGTGTACTCCAGATTCCTGTGTGGTATTTGTATTGTGCCTGCTGTGTGGAGCATTGCGCAGGTTTTGCATCTTGCATCCTGGCATGGTCTTGTCCCGCGTTCAGTTGTACTGTTAAATACTTTACTCCTCACCATAATTTTTTTGAGATTATGAGGTTGTCTGTATGACAATAAGGGTGTTTCGGGAAAACGTACATATGCCACGCTCAATAGCACTCCTTTTTGACACTTATATACATATATATATTTTGTGGGGGCTTAGGGGTTCCCAAAAAGAGCTTGCTGGGGTTTTGTGTTCTGTTTCATGGAAGACCTGTTGCAGTCTTGGACAAGGTAAGGAAACAAATGTATGATCTGACACTGATCGAGAGAAGACCCATAGAATCGCTAAAGGCCAACCACAACATAACAATCAAACCTGCGGACAAGGGAGGAGCAGTGGTCATAATGAACACCACAGACTACCTGCGGGAAGCACACAGGCAACTCTCTGATGCAAAGTACTACACCATACTGCAGGAGGATCCAACAAAAAAATACATGAGAACTCAACAGGATCATTAAAACACACCCGATCCACACAAGAGAACAAATTCTGGACCTGATACCAGGTAACCCAAAACCTGGCACATTCTACATGCTCCCTAAAATTCACAAAGAGGGTAACCGTGGGCACCCTATTATCTCTGGATCTGGCACACTGACTGAGAATATTTCTGGCTGGGTGTAGGGCATTCTAAAACCACTTGTCAGGAACACACCCAGCTATATCCAGGACACCACCGACCTGCTACACAAACGTTATGCCATTGGCCCCCTCCAACAGGAACACTACTAGCAACCATGGATGTAGAGTCACTTTACACAAACATCCCCCACAAAGATGGGATTTCAGCCAGCGGATACTTTCTGGGACCGCAGGAGCCACTCACAGAGACAGTGACTAAATGCATCGAATTTATTCTGACCCATAACTACTTCACATTTGGAAATGTCACATACCTCCAGATAACTGGGACCGTTATGGGCACTCGGATTGCGCCACAGTATGCCAATCTGTTCTGTGCAAAACTGGAAAGTGACTTTCTTTCCACCTGTCACTTGAAACCCCTTACGTACCTTCGCTACATTGATGACATCCTCCTGATTTGGAACTCTGGCGAACAGGACCTCCTACAGTTCTATGACAACTTCAGTACGTTCCACCCGACCATCAACCTCCAACTCACCCATTCCCCGGATGAAGTACATTTCCTAGATACCACCATTACAATAAAGAACAACCAACTACAGACTTCTGTATACCGCAAACCTATAGACAGAGCTAGCTATTTGAGGGACAGCAGCTTCCACCCCACACACACTAAGCATGCAACTATCTACAGTCAAGCCATACGATACAACCGGATATGCTTCGACACAGCAGACAGAGGCCAGCAGATTACAGCCTTGAGATCGGATTTCATAAACCATGGATATAACCACAGAATTGTAGACCAGCAAATCAACAAAGCCACCAGAATACCGAGAAGTGATCTCCTTGAATACAGACAGAAAGAGACAAGCGACAGGGTACCTTTGGATGTCACATGTAACCCACACCTAGAAGCCCTACGCAAGATCGCCAGGGAATTACAACCCATTCTCCAGGAAGATACAGGATGGTGGTTTTGGCTGTGTGTCTAAAGCCTTCGATGTACCGGTCCAGCTTGGTGTTGCGCCCAGTTTGTGGGATCCAGTTGGATTTTTGTTTCTCCCTGCTCATGTGCAGTGGCCCTCCTTCTGCAGTGTTGGCACGATCTTGGTCGTGTCTGTCATGGAAGAACTCCTTAAGACGCAGTCTTCTGAAGAACTCTTTCAGGTCACCGCACAGCTCAATATTGTCCATGGGCTTGGTAGGGCAGAATGTGAGACCCTTTGATAATACTGAGGACTCTGCTTGATTTGGTGTATAAGTCTGAGATGTTAGCAGTGCAGTCCTGCTGTTGGTGACTGTTAATGTTTGTATTATTTGTGGTTGTGCTGGCTTCTGCAGAGTATCTCATTCTCAGCCTCAGTCTGTGGAGTTTCTTTTCCTTATTGCTTATTAGACCCTTCAGGAGTTTTCATGGAATGTTTGGTGTCCTCTCCATGTGTTTGTGTGTATTTCTCGTGTGTTCGGATTCTGTCTATCGTCTCTTTTGTCTTTCTCCTGTTGCAGTACCAGATGCTAATCAGATGGTTCCACACAGCGGGCACAATACACATACCCCATAGGAATCTGGAGTACAAAATTAGAGGAAGGTTCACCTGTTCCTCCAGCATTATTGTGTACCATCATGTGCATGAAATGCCCAAGGGGCTGCTACTACATAGGTGAGATGGGACAGGGGCTAAAGAAGAGAATGACCCCGCATTGCCACAGCATCACACGCGGAACAAGAGACAGTCTTGTCGGCGAACATTTCTCTGGTGGCCATACTCAAAGGTAATCTTAGAACACCAAAAGAGCTGCATGAATACAAATTTATGCAACTGTTCGGGACACTTAGCGGTGGCCGAAACCGGGACCGAAGTTTTATGAGTCACTACATTACTGACACAAGAGAACTCTCTTCCCATGAGAGCTAAAGGCCATGTCTATACATAATGCGCTATATGAATGCACACACAGCTGTGTCTTACAAATACTATGTTATTCCATCCCTATATACCAATAGGGACCACATAGTATCTACACACACTTTTAGTTATGCCACAGCCTCTTACATTTCTACACCTACCCACACCATTGGAATACACTCCCACTCCACACACACCTTTTGTAAAGCTCTGTATACACTGGTGGGCACTTTATAAATGTATATCTACATATACACACACACACTCTTACATCACTAACATTCAGGGACCATTTAACACCTCAAATCATAAATCGCATACTACACAGGGGGGAGGGATAGGTTTCAGTCACAGATACTTTCCAGGATGCAGTGTTTTACGTAAAACCGTTGTTTGCTTTATCCATTGTAACATCGCTGGAAGAAGAGATCAGTGTATGTCGAAAGCTCACACAAATAAAAGCATTTCGTTAGCCACAGAACGGTATCATCTATTCATTTTTGATTATTAAGCTCGGCTAACACGGTACTGATCGATATATCTCTCTATTTAATTTTTTTTAGAAAAACCCTGTCCATGTTCTATATAACGTTATATAGTAAGGACACAGTACCACTGCTTGTTATAAGACCATATGGGACATGTGGTTTGCTCCCCCCTCTGTCCCTCCATCGCACCCCCCCCCCTCTGCTCCCCCCCCCCCGTCCCCCCCCCGCTGCTC
Organism: Ascaphus truei; assembly: GCA_036426205.1. Lineage (NCBI taxonomy): Eukaryota > Metazoa > Chordata > Amphibia > Anura > Ascaphidae > Ascaphus > Ascaphus truei. The sequence goes on from WSYH01016764.1 coordinate 4,802, forward strand.
CCCACTGCTTCTCACTCCCCCTGCTGCTCACCCCCTTGCTTCCCACTGCTGCTCTTCCCCTTGCTCACCGCTGCTCACTCCCCCCTGCTCCCCACTACTGCTCACCTCTCCCTGTTCCCCACTGCTGCTCACTCCCCCTGCTGCTCACCTTCTGCTGCTCACCCCTCCCTGCTCCCCACTGCTGCTCCTCCCCGTCTTCTCCCCACTGCTGTTCACCCCCCCCCTCACCCCCACCCTCTCCCTTCCCAGGAGAGGATCTGCTACCTGTACAATAATCTGCTCACTAAACGCACGAACATTGGAAGAGCTCTGATCAGAAGTGTGAACATGAACGTGGCGGATAAAGGACACATCAGCATCCTGCTCGTACTGGCTGCAAAGTATATATTATATACACATACTGCTGCATATACACCCACATACCTATAGATACCATATACACACCAGTATCATGCTCATTCTACCTGCAAAGTATGGAGAGCACCTATAAAAAAAATATATATATATATATATATATATATATATATATAAAAACAACTGTAAATATTACTGTATGTTAATTTGCATGTCTTAGACAGGTCTGCAACCCTGTCTATACCCATCATCGCCCAGCATACAGCGCTTCCACTGCAGCAAGGGATTCTGGGAAATGACATGCAAATGAGCACTCAGTGCCACCTTTTGTCTCAAGCTCGTATTACACAAGCAAATCCTCAAGCCAATGCATGCTGTTATAAACACAGTTTATAGACAGAGGCTGGGATGAGATGCAAAGCCATTAAACCCACTCACAGACATGTTTCAACCTTCACATGTATATATATAAAATAAATACGGTGGAGATTTCTTGTTGCCCTTTTCACCCACCATAACTTAAAACGCGATGGTATATATACACACACGCACACGCTTCCTGCTTGTACTGTACCCCAAGACTCGCTCACACCTAGAAAAATACACACAGATATATACAGTGCGTACCTACCTACACACCCATCACCCCATACTTGTGCACACCTCACTCTCCCTCCACATACTTGTGCACACCTCACTGTGCGTTCTCACTCTCCCCCACATACTTGTGCACACCTCACTGTGCGTTCTCACTCTCCCCCACATACTTGTGCACACCTCACTGTGCGTTCTAACTCTCCCCCACATACTTGTGCACACATCACTGTGTGTTCTCACTCTCCCCCACATACTTGTGCACACCTCACTGTGCGTTCTCTCCCCCACATACTTGTGCACACCTCACTGTGCGTTCTCTCCCCCACATACTTGTGCACACCTCACTGTGCGTTCTCATCCCCACATGCTGTGCACACCTCCCTGGGCGTTCTCACTCTCCCCCACATACTTGTGCACACCTCACTGTGCGTTCTCTCCCCCCACATACTTGTGCACCTCACTGTGCGTTCTCCTCCCCCCACATACTTGTGCACACCTCACTGGTGCGTTCTCACTCTCCCCCACATACTTGTGCACACCTCACTGTGCGTTCCCTCTCCCCCACATACTTGTGCACACCTCACTGTGGTTCTCACTCCCCACATACTTGTCACACCTCACTGTGCGTTCTCACTCCCCCCACATACTTGTGCACACCTCACTGTGTGTTCCTCACTTCCCCCCACATACTTGTGCTCCACCTCACGTGCTTCTCACTCTCCCCCACGTACTGTGCACACCTCACTGGGCGTCTCTCTCCCCACATACTGTGCCACCTCACGGGGCGTCCTCTCCCCCCACATACTTGTGCACACACCTCACTGGCGTTCTCACTTCCCCCACATACTTGTGCACACCTCACTGTGCTTCTCACTCCCCCCACATACTTGTGCCACCTCACACTTGCGTTCTCACTCTCCCCCACAATACTTGTGCACACCTCACTGTGCCGTTTCTCACTCCCCCACATACTTGTGCACACCTCACTGTGCGTCCTCTCTCCCCACATACTTGTCACACCTCACTGGCGTCCTCTCTCCTCTCCCCCACATACTTGTGCACACCTCACTGGTCGTCCTCTCTCCCCCACATACTTTGCACACTCACTGTGCGTTCTCTCCCCCCCACATACTGTGCACACCTCACTGTGGTTCTCACTCCCCCTCCACATACTTGTGCACACCTCACTGTGTGTTCTCACTCTCCCCCACATACTTGTGCACACCTCACTGTGTGTTCTCTCCCCCACATACTTGTGCACACCCTCACTGTGCGTTCCTCCCCCACATACTTGGTCACACCTCACTGTGTGTTCTCACTCCCCCACATACTTTGCACACCTCACTGTGCGTTCTCTCCCCCCCACATACTTGTGCACACCTCACTGTGCGTTCTCTCCCTCCCCACATACTTTGTCACACTCACTGTGCGTTCTCACTCTGCCCCACATGCTGTGCACACCTCACTGTGTGTTCTCACTCTCCCCCACATACTTGTGTTCACACCTCACTGTGCGTTCTCACTCCCCCACTACCTTGTGCACACCTCACTGGTCCGTTCTCCCCCCCCACATACTTTTCACCCCTCACTGCTGTTCTCACTCTCCCCCACATACTTGTGCACACCTCACTGTGTGTTCTCACTCTTCCCTCCCCCCCCCCACACAGGTTCCGCTGCTTCAGATGGTTTGCCCAGTTCATGGGAGTCAACCAGGAGTATTGCATGGCATGTGCCAAGATAAGCCTTGGAATCGAGAACGAGGACTTTGTGCCGTGCATTACCAATGGGTGTAAAGGTTGGACACGCACCCCCTCCTGCACCCCCCTGCGCACCCAGCCCACTCCACCCCCCACCCCAGTAATGTAACAGCGTAGCAGTGCCTCGCTTTGCTTTCATGCGCTGTTGCCTTTTATGCACCAAATTGCGGCATGTGTTTGATGTTATGCGCAACGTACAGAGGCGCTCAGTGATACACCTCATTATAATCTGTGGGTCATGTATCTCCTCCCTAACGTCTCCTATCGACACCTCCCAAATGGGGCAGAACTGCAGCAAAGATCTTGATACTTTGATGAAAACAATGCTTTTCATGCCAACGTTCATTATTGCCCCTGCATGCGTGTTCCACCCCCTCCGCATGCGTGTGCAGTCGCCTCTGCATGGGCGTGCAGCCACCTCCGCATGCCCGTGCAGCTGCCTCCACATGCCCGTGCAGTCCGCATGCACGTGCAGTCTGCCTCCCCGTGCAGTCCTCCTCATGCCGTGCAGTCCTCCTCCGGATGCCCGTGTCAGTCCTCCTCGCATGCCCGTGGCAGTCCTCCTCCGCATGCCCGTTGCAGTCCTCTCTCCGCATGCCCGTCATCATCCCACATGCCGTGCAGCCGCCTCCGCATGCCCGTGCAGCCGCCTCCGCATGCCTGTGCAGTCCTCCTCCGCATGCCCGTGCAGTCCTCCTCCGCAGCCCGTGCAGGGTCCCTCCCCCGCATTCCCGTGCAGTCCTCCTGCATGCCCGTGCAGTCCTCCTCCGCATGCCGCTGCAAGTCCTCCTCCGCACTGCCCGTGAATCATCCTCCGCATGCCCTGCAGAGCCCGCCTCCGCATGCCCCGTGCAGCCGCCCTTCCGCATGTCCGTTCAGTCCGTTCTCCCTCGTGCAGCGGTCCCTGGCAGTCCGCCTCCGCATGTCCGTGCAGTCCTCCTTCACATGCCCGTACAGTCCGCCTCTGCATGCCCATACAGTCCGCCTCTGCATGCGTGTGCAGTCCGCCTCCCCATGCAGTCCTCCTCCGCATGCGCGTGCAGTCCTCCGCATGCCCGTGCAGCTGCCTCTGCATGCGCGTGCAGTCCTCCTCCGCATGCCCTTGCAGCTGCCTCTGCATGCACGTGCAGTCCGCCTCCCCATGTCAGTAACCCTCCTCCCATGCGCGTGCAGTCGCTCCCTCCGCAGCCCGTGACAGCTGCCTGCATCGTCGTGTCATCCGTCTCCCTGTGCAGTCCGCCTCCGCATGCCCGTGCAGTCCTCCTTCACATGACCGTACAGTCCCCTCCGCCTCCCGCCCCCCAGCAGTATTCCTCGCATGCGCGTGCAGTCCTCCTCCGCATGCCCTTGCAGCTGCCTCTACATGCACGTGCAGTCCGTCTCCCTGTGCAGTCCGCCTCCACATGCCCGTGCAGTCCTCCTTCACATGCCCGTACAGTCCGCCTCTGCATGCCCATCAGTCCGCCTCTGCATGCGCGTGCAGTCCGCCTCCCATGCAGTCCTCCTCCGCATGCGCGTTGCAGTCCTCCGCATGCCCGTCAGCCGCCCTCTGCATGACGCGCGCAGTTCCCTCCTCCGCATGCCCTTGCAGCTGCCTCTGCATGCACGTGCAGTCCGCCTCCCCATGCAGTACTCCTCCGCATGCGCGTGCAGTCCTCCTCCGCATGCCCGTGCAGCCGCCTCTGCATGCGCGTGCAGTCCATCTCCCTGTGGGCATCCGCCTCCGCACTGCCGCTGCGTCCCTCTTCAAATGCCCGTACCGGTCCGCCTCTGCATGCCCATACAATCCGCCTCTCTTGGCAGCGCTTGCAGTCCGCTCCCATTGCAGTCCTCCTCCGCATGCGCGTGCAGTCATCCTCCGCATGCGCGTGCAGTCCTCCTCCATCTCACCGTGCAGTTCTCCTCCGCATGCGCGTGCAATCCTCCTCCGCATGCCCGTGCAGTCCTCCTTCTCCGCATGCCGTCATTTCTCCTCCTCATGGCTTGCGTCCATCTCCCCGTGTTCCGCCTCCGCATGCGCGTGCATCTGCTCCCATGCCCATGTCATCCGTCTCCTCTCGTCCCTCCGCATGCGCTGCAGTCCGTCTCCCCCTGCAGTCCTCCGCATCGTGTGCAGTCCGTCTCCCCGTGCATTCCTCCGCATGGCGCGTGCAGTCCGTCTCCCGTGCAGTCCTCCGCTGTGCGCTTGCAGTCCGTCTCGCCTCTGTGCAGTCGCATCCCTGTGCATGTCCTCCTTCGTCTCCCCGTGCAGCCTCCGCATGTGCGTGCAGTCCTCCTCCTCATGCCCGAGCATTACCTCCGCATGCGCGTGCAGTCTGTCTCCCGTTCTTCCCTTCTCCGCCATGCTCCGTGCAGTCCTACCCCTCCGTCTCCCCGGCAGTCCTCCTCCCGCATGCCCGTGCAGTCCTCCCCGTTCTCCCGTGCAGTCCTCCTCTGCATGCGCTTGCAGTCCTCCTCCGACATGCGCGTGCAGTCCTCCGCATGCCCGTGCAGTCCTCCTCGCGCTGCGCGTGCAGTCCTCTCCCCGTGCAGTCCTCCTCCATCTCCCCTGCAGTCCGCCTCCGCATGCGCGTGCATTCTGCCTCTGCATGCCCATGCAGTCCGTCTCCCCCGTTCGTCCTCCGCATGCGCTTGCATCCGTCTCCCCTTGCAGTCCCTCCGCATGCGCGTGCAGTCCCGCTCCCCGTGCAGTCCGTCTCCCAGTGCAGTCCGCATGCCTGCATTCCTCCTCCGTCTCCCCGTGCAGTCCTCCGCATCGCGTGCAGTCCTCCTCCGCATGCCCATGCAGTCCTCCGCATGCGCGTTCAGTCTGTCTCCCCGTGCTGTCCTTCTCCTCTCCGCATGCCCTGTCAGTCCTCCTCCCTCCTCCCCCGTGCAGTCCTCCTCCGTTCTCCCCGTTCGTCCTCCGCAATGCCGTGCAGGTCCTCCTCGCCATGCCCAGGGCACCTCCGCATGCGCGTGCAGTCCTGTCCTCCCCGTGCTCCTGCATCCTCGCGCATGCCCGTGCAGTCCTCCTCCTCTCCCCGGGTCCTTCCTCCATTGCCCCGTGCATTGCCCCTCCGTGCGTCCCTCCCGTGTCCGCGCCGGCATGCCGTACGCAATCTGCAGTCGTGCTGCTCGCGCATGCCAAGTTCGGGAGCTCTCCGACGAGGCGCGTGCCATCTGTCTCCCCGTGCCTGTCCTTCCGTCCGTGCAGAAATCTGCCTCGTCTCCTCCGCCCGGGATGTCCCTCCTACCGCACCTGCTCCGTGCGCTCCTCCTCCGTCTCACCTGCAGCCTCCGACTCATGCGCTGGCAGTCCTCCTACCGCATGCGCGTGCAGTCCTCCTCCGCATTGCCTTGCAGTCCCTCCGCATATGCCGTGTCGTCCGACTCATCCGCAGTGCGGATGCATCCAATCTCCCGTGCAGTCCCTCCTCCATCTCCCCGTGCTGTCCGCCACTCCGCCCATCGCTGGTGCAGTCCTCCGTCAGTGCCGTGCGTCGTCTCCCCGTCAGTGCTTCCGTCATGGTTGTGCAGTCCTCCTCCGTAATGCCGTGGAGCCGCCGCTGCAATGCGCGTGCAGTCCGTCTTCCCGTTCAGTCTATCCTCCCATGCCGTGGTCATTCCTCCTCCTCTGTCCCCCGGCAGTCCCCTCCGCATGCTCATTGCGTCCGTCTCCTCCTCCCCTTTCAGTCCTCCTCCGCATGCGCGTGCAGCCGTCTCCCACCAGTCATTCCGCATGCCCGTGCAGTCCCTCTCTCCGCTCCCGGTGCAGTCCTCCGCATGGGCGCGTGCAGTCCCCCCTCCGCATGCCCATGCAGTCCTCCGCATGCGCGTTCCGTCTGTCTCCCCTTGCTGTCCTGCTCCCGCATGCCCGTGCAGTCCCCTCCTCCGTCT
>WSYH01016765.1:0-12721 GCA_036426205.1 Ascaphus truei
GCCTGCCCTCCCTGCGCCCGGGCCTGCCCAGCTCTGCGCTCATTGCGTCTGGTGTGCGCCGCGCTCTCACTCACCCGGAGTTGGCCGCACACGTGGCCCTGATGGAGTGGATCCTCAGGCGGTTGGCCGCGTCCCGCAGCGCCTGCAGCTCCTTGTCCCCCGGCTCCTGGTAGCTGTCCATGCTGCAGATACTGCCCGGTGCTCCCGCCAAACCTGCAGCGTGCTCGGCGCTGCGCGTTTAAAAAGCCGAGTGCGCCCCTCCCCCGGGAGGAAATGATCTCACGTGGGAAGGAGAGGAGGGGGAGGGGCCGCCTTTATTGGAGGAAGAGGGGGCAGCTTTTATGGGGGGGGGCATTCTTTTGTTGGGAGGGTGGGGGGGCAGCTTTTATTGGAGGGGGGGCAGCTTTATTGAGGGGGGGCAGCTTTTATTGGAGGGGGGCAGCTTTATTGGGGGGGGCACTTGCTTTTATTGGAGGGGGCAGCTTTTAGGGGGGGGCAGCTTTTTTAGGAAGGGGGGACAGCTTTTATTGGAGAGGGGGGCAGCTTTTGCTTTATTGGGAGGGGGGCAAAGCAAGGGAGAGCTTTTATAGGGGGGGAAGCAAGCTTTTAATGTGGGGGGGAGCTTTTATTTGGAGGGGGGGCAGCTTTTTATTGGGGGGGGCACTTTTATTGAGAGGGAGGTGCAGCTTTTATTAGAGGGGGAGCAGCTTTTATTCCTATCAATCAAATCCCAAATCGCTCTTATTTAATCATATGCGAAATTGACCCTATTTTATTTTTTTAATTATTCTTTATTTGAACGCAAATTCCAATTTCCATGAAAATTAAGGTTCGTGTTTGAAACGGATGTTGTCAAAATCTACTTTGTGACCTCAAACAGATGTGAAAATACTCTGGATCAGTGTTTTTCAACAGGAGTTTCTAGCAGCACAGGGTTCCCCTGGCCATCCCTAAAATGTTCCTAGCAATTTTCATTTGAAAATTGTACAAAATACAGAAGAATTGACATTGTTTCTGATCTCAGATGCGCTATTAGAGAGGGTTGGGGTTCCTTACAATGCATCTGATCTCAGACGCGCTATTAGAGAGGGTTGGGGTTCCTTACAATGCATCTGATCTCGACAGTGCTGATTAGAGAGGGTTGGGGTCCTTGCAAATGCAATCTGATCTCAAGACGCGCTATTAGAGAAGGGTTGGGGTTTGCTTATATGCATCTGATCTCAGACGCGCTATTAGAGAGGGGGTTCCTACAATGCATCTGATCTCAGACGCGCTATTAGAGAGGGTGGGAGTTCCTTACAATGCATCTGATACTCAGAGCGCTATTAGAGAGGGTCGGGGTTCTTACAATGCATCTGATCTCAGACGCGCTATTAGAGAGGGTCGGGGTTCCTTACAATGCATCTGATCTCAGACGCGCTATTAGAGAGGGTTGGGGTTCCTTACACTGCATCAGATCTCAGACGCGCTATTAGAGAGGGTTGGAATTCCTCAGAATTTCACAATATAATTATATGGTTCCTTAACAAAAAAAAAGGTTTAAAAAACCCCCCAAAAAACACTGCTCTAGATATTTAATAGATATCGCACATCAATTTTTAGGGTATATATTTTTTAGGTGGGAGCACGACTTCACAATCCTGCTACCTGACGTGGTTTGACAATCATACGACATAGCGAATATTTCACTGCCTATTTTCCTATCGTCCACATATAACATGCCCGCCTTGTTCTGAAATGAAGGCACAAGTCCCTGCGATTGCTCTGTACGTGGCGTACCAATGTCTCATGTGGTTCCTTTGTACATAACACGTTTACATTCAGGGCTGTCATGTGATAGTACCAGTCTCCCAGATGGGGAATGCGCCTCTGTGTCCATGAATGTATTCTAGTTATACCCCATGCCAGCGGTATCACTGCGAGTAGGGCGTGCCCCCTGCTCCGCATACTTGGCACAGCGGCTGCAGCATTCCTACTGCTTCTCAGCACATAATCCACTAGTCTGGCTTTGGCTATAATCCATTGGCATCCTCTACTGCGCACATTGCAAGGGTGCCATGCAAACAAAATACTTCAACTCGCATTAAAAAGTGACGTCTCTATGCCGCTAGGACAGAAGCGGGATAACGCAGCTCGTTCACCGAGAATGGCGCTTCTTTCACCCGTTTAATATCAATCTGAGAGTTGCACCGGGTGGGCTAAGACCCCTGAAAGGAATAGAAAGGATAATGGGGACAAAGAGCCATTGCAAGTTTAACCGGGATGTAATCAGGTTAATGAGCATTGTTTATTTGCATGCTACAGATAGTCTGGCTGACACCGTGTATCTGCGCAGTCCTGCGCAGTCCTGGGCAGGCCATGCACAAATGCTGAAGTGAATGCCACAACCCCAGCAGCTTGCAGCACTTTGAGAGTCAGGGGGCCTTTGTCATGAGCTGGTCTAGTGGAACTAATAGATTGTAAGCTCTCCGGGACAGGGATTTCCTTTCCTATTGTCTGACTTTGTCGCGCTTAATGTATGATAATTCCCTGTACTGTATTGTCTTTGTAAAGTGCAGAGTACACCGTGAGCGCTATATACATAAAGATATACATACATGCATTGTACTTATACTTGGCACACTGCCAACTGTGTCACATTCCTCCTTTGAATGTAAAGCTGAAAAGCTTAACCTTTTCGCTGCTAGTTGTGAAAGGGTTAAAAACGGTCCACCCTTAGGCTGCGGCCCCCGTGCCGCTGACCGCGCTCGTGCTTAGGAGTGGTGACGTCACCACCTCTCCAAGCATGAGCGTTCGGCTGTCTGGCAACTTTTTAGGTAAGGGCAAGCGTGGGGTGGGCGTGGCCGAGCAGTGACTGTTGCTGATTGGCTGAGAAGGTCATGTGACCCTTCAGCGCGCGTCAAACTCAATTTTATCTGTCTTGGCAAGCGCCTAGCACCCGCGAGCATACTTGCACGCATCGCGCGAGCGTGGCAGGACAGATTAAAATTGATTGTGCTGACCACGCTAAGCGCCAAGCGCGGTTAGCTGGACGCAGCCTTAATACTACTATCTGAATGGGACAGGCTGTATTCATTTTTCATATTTCAAGTCCTGCTTTTTGCTGCTGCAAATATTTCTCGCTATGTTATTTCCATAATTTAGTTCAATAGATAACCGCACGTGAAAATACTGACGAATACTTTCACTGCAAGAGGAGGGTTTTAATTAATCCTGACTTTATTTTCCAAGGTTTCTAGCTAAAGAAGCTAAAAGTGACACAGTGAGTGTTCAGTGGCATTACCCAGAATCCTTTGCTGCAGTGGCAGCACTGTATGCGGTGTTATTATGGGGTAAGGCGGGGTTGGGGACCTGTCACACGTGAGTGTGCCCTGAAGTGTTCTTTATCACTGCTAGAAAAAGAAAATATTCGGAATTTGAATTTTCATGAGCACTACTTTATTACAGCCCTGTAGAGTACACAATGCAGGGAGATGTCAGACGCAAAATTCAAGGATAAAATCACAGTCATGTAATTTACCATCCCAATGAAACAAAATTAAATTATTACATCCTCAACACGTTTTCTATTTATCAACCACAACGTTGCAGTTTAGGGGAGAGCAACTTCTTTTTGTGGAAGTGATAGAGCGTTTATATTCACATTTTACCACTACAGCATACATTACTGGGATTAATAGTGGCATAAGACAAACATATACATCAGTTTTACACACTTTATTACACAAAATGTCAATGCTTTTATTGTGTACTGCATTTCCTAAAATGGTGAGAACTGGTGAATAATGACGTGTGTGTGTCCTGATTGTGAAACACAGGAGGGGGTGCAATGTCTGCATGCAGGAACACACTATTTGTGTCAAAGCTACAACCAAAAAGCTGTCACACAAAAAAAATGACAAAGGTATTTGTGGGGACGTTAAAATGCAACAGTTATCATTAATCCGCAGCAGTGCCCGAGAAGAAGAATCAGTATGCTCCGGTGATGTGTCTAGAAAGGCAGAGGGCCTGCACTGTTGTATAGTTTATGGACCATATTTACTAAGTGATGCTAAGCAGCACAACTTCCAGCACTGGAAGAATCATTATGGTGTCTTCTGGTGGCGGAAGCTAACTTCTGCAATCGCAGCGCTTAGTAAATATGGGCCTATATCTGGCTAATTAAGGTATTTTTATGCTAGTATGTTTTAAATTATAGTAACACGCTACACACCACCTCAAACGTGTATATTTATCTTTTTCTAATTTAGAGTGGTATATTCTGTTATAATGTTAAATATTCACAAGTGTTATCAAATGCAGCTTAAAATAATGATGGGGTTACGTAATCATCTCTGAAGCTTTTCTCACCCTCACCCACTCCTGCCCTTTCCCTGGGGCTCCTGGTCATGCTGTTGTAACTGCCCCAGGTCCCCCTGCCCATGATTGAAGCCAATTTTACTAGAAGGATTTGCTTCCTTATTGTGTATGACAGCCAAACTTCTGGGTACACGTGGCCTCGTCAGAAGATCAGCTGCCACATACAAGTCATTCAAATCTTCCATATCCCTTCTCTTGGGAGGAAGCCAGGCTTTTGACGATAGGAGATCATTCAGGATGCTTTCCAGGTTCTGTCTTCTCAAAATGTGCTCTTTGGCGTCTTCTTGGGCAGTCTGCACAGTTACCCTTTTTCGCATCGGTAGCTGACTTCTCCCGTAGATCTCCTTTCTCTCTGAGCCCTCCTGCCTTCCCGTGTGCTCTCTTCCCTCTCCAGCATCCAGGCTGCGCGGTCTGTAGCTCCCGCGTTTACCAGAGTGCCGCCTTTGGCTTGAATACTTGGCCATCTCTTCCAGCGTTGGCCATCGATCTTGCTCATCGGAACCATAATCTAAAACCATCAGAACATCAAACGTTAATACATAAAGTTCCAGCGTATTCTCTTTGTCAAGCTGTCTAATGCCGACTTCCCCTGACCTCTGGCAATGGTAAATACATTCTACTTTGTCAATGAATCTTTCTTTAGGGACTTTCTGCGACACTCAGATCTCTTCCTCCATGGGACTGATTTTGTGAAGCTTTTATGAGGATAACTATTTAATAATAACTCCAGTTTGCTGTGCCGTTGTCCCACCAAGGGACTTCAGCTTTTTATGTTTTAATAAAGGAGCCAACCTTTTCGAAATCCAAACAGTAATACTTAAGGTAATACAATCGTAACCTGTGTTTATGCTCTTTTTTAATTATTTTTCCAAATACGAAGGTGCTATTTCTCCTTTTCTCCTCGGTTTCTATGGAAATCCAGAGCCGCCTTTTTATCCCATGGCTGGTCCCCGTTTTATGAGTCTCTATACTTCAGGATTGAAATATGTTATGAAGATAACTGAAACAAAGTGCATCAAACAGGTGACAGCAGTTCCAATGTACCAGCAAAAAATTACAAATACAAAGGGATCTGTTTATCAAAGTCTTTCATCGGCAAAACTGGGCTACGTCCGCTCAAACACCCTGCGTCACAGTTACTTAAGGCAAAGCCCTCTGCTTTCACTACACGTCCTATTCTCGGGTAAGCATGAGGTTGTTTTTTTGTCCCCGTTTTGCAGCTGGGAGATAAATAGACCTCTTTGTGTTTAAGGCAGTAAAGAACAGTGCTTTACTATGAACATGTGATAATCATTTTATAAGCTGTGTTACAAGGCTTCCCATGCTTGCTAAATAGGACAGGCAGAACGTGGACGTGGTTTGTAACGGAGCACGTGGCAATGACTGAGTTCTTAAAGCTGCCGTTTAAAAAAAAAACTTCCATTCAATATGTGAATGAGTACAATCTGCACACTGACACGTGATTGGCTGAGCTGCAGATCGATCCGTTCTCCTGCGATCAATCAGCGAAGACTCGGCTCCGGGGTTCACTAATTCACTGCCAGTGCTGCAGAAGAGGACCTAAGATGCAAAGTTCTGTGGGGAAGACCATGTGACCAGGCAGACACTCGATACAATTGGTGAACAGCTAGAGAGAGAGGGCAGGGCTCAAAACAGGGTTGGGCCAGGGCCTGTTTCAGAAGAGGAAGGGGATGTGACTTTGTAAATGGTTGCTATAGAAACAAGAAATGCTTGTCACATTTTATACATTAAAAATGTCTTTACAAATTGTTTTTAAAAAAAATGCTACAAGTATTTTCTCATAGTACAGAACTCATTTATTTAATAAAACACATATATAGGATATTGCTGTGCTGCAGCGGTATGTGTTACCTGGGTACTGCTGCTGTTCGTCACGTGTCTCTAGAATTAGGGCCTCAGAATTATCTGCAGCGTTCTCCATGGCTTTTGTACAACACACTGAATCCATACCCCAGAACAACACGGCGAGAAGGAAAAGTGAGAGCCAGGAGAGAGCAGCCTTCATCTTCCAAACAACGCTGTGTGAAAAACAAGACGTGTTAGCACAGAGCAGGACGGGGGAGGTTATCTGACCAGTAACACAAAGCCCCCACCCCCCATAAGTGCTAAACCAAATAACCTGCATGACCGCTTACCCCCCCCCCTTTTATGTGTGCTGAGATAGTGCAGTTAATCTATGATAATAGGTGTGTGTGCGTGTGCGCGTGTGTGCGTGCGTGCGTGCGCGTGTGTGTGTCAGAGCCATAGATCCGAGACCATGAAACAGGCACCGGAGACTTGACGTGCATACTAAGGGATCCCTAGGGGGGTGCGCCTGGGGGTTAGTTTTATTTGGGGATTTTTTTCTTCTGTTTTTAACTGCTCCGCCTCTGATTGGTTGTTCCCTCTCTTCGAGGCCACTGACTGGTCGGTTTCTTGGCGCAAGGCCGCTGATTGGCCTTTGCTTTGCTGGCAGGTATGTGATTGGTTGCTGTGCTGAGCTGGAGGCATTCCGGATATTTCTCAGGGGGTAGAGCGTAGGCCGTAGGGGTGGGTGTGTAAGAAAGGGAGGAGAGGTGGGGGTGTAAGAGAGGGAGATGGGGGAGTAAAGGAGGAGTGTGAGAGGTGGGGGTGTAAGAGAGGGTGAGGGAGTGTGAGAGGGGGGAGAGAAATACATGGTGGGAGGGTGAGGATGAGAGGGGGTAGTGTGAGAGGCGGGGGTGTAAGAAGAGTGTGAGAGTTAGGGGTGTAAGGGAGGAGTGTGAGAGGTGGGGGTGTAAGGGAGGAGTGTGAGAGGTGAGGGTGTAAGGGAGGAGTGTGAGAGGTGGGGATGTAAGAGGAGTGTGAGAGGTGGGGGTGTAAGATAAGGAGTGTGAGAGGGCAGCCGCGTCGACGACTCCGGCCCAGACACAGAGGCCACCCGCGACACGCCGGCCGGACTACGCCCACCGCGCAAAGCGCAGGCGCCGACAGCCCCACGCGACACACGTGCGTCGCCGGGGACAAGCCCCCGAGCCGCGCACAAGCCGCGCGGACACGCCCCACAGCGGCACACGCCGGCCGCTGACACCGACCACACGGCAGGCACGGCCGGGGCCGCGGAAGGCCGGCCACGCTCAAACTACCGGGCCCGGCATCCCCCACCGCGCGCACACGCCGGGCCCTAGACATTCCCCACACTCGTATGCACACTCAGGCTTCCCCCCGGAGGCATCCCCACCGCGCACCACGCGACGGCCGTACGAGCCCAACCTCTCAAAACGGGCCTGGTCCTTACATGCCCACCGCTCACACGCATGCCCTTTGGACCCCAACCTTCTGCTACACTACTCCCTGTACACCCAACGCTCAGCCACTCCTCCCTTAACGCCAACCTCTCAACACTCCTCCGTACACCCCGAACATGTCACACCTCCGCCCTGTACATCCCCCCTCTCAACACGCCGGCCCGGACATCCCCACAGAGCAGCCAGCGCCTTCGCAGCTTAAACATCCCCAGCGAGCACACGCCGCGCGGGCGCTGGGGGCTTACAGCCCCACTCTTCACAATCGCTTCCGGAACACCCCACCTCTCACACTCCGTCCACCTGGACACCCCACCTCTCACACTCCTGGTCCTGACACCCAAACCTCTCACCACTCCTCCCTTACCACCCCCACGTTCACACTGCTCCTGACACCCCAACCTATCACAAGCTGCCGTCCTTACGCCCCAACTCTTCACACTCGCTCCGTACATACCGCCACCTCTACACCACGCCTGCCCGTACACGATGCCCAACCGCGCACCACTGCTCATGTCCGTACACCCCAACCGAGCACACGCCTCCCGTACACCCCAGCCGCGCACACGCCGCCACGACACCCAACCGCGCAGCACGCGGCGCAGCCGATCACCCCACACCGCGCACAGCCGGCCAGCGGAAGCGCCACCGCGCACCACGCGGCGCGGACAGCCCCACCCTTGGTCTGCACACGCCGCCCGGACACCCCAAAGCGCACACGACGGGCCCCGGACAGGCCCACCGGGGCACAGCGCCCCCTGGGGACACCCAAACCGCTACACACTCTCACGTACACCAAACCGAGGAACAACGCAGTGCCCGGGACAACCAACTCTCTCACACTCAGGCCCCTTACACCCAACCTCTCACACTCCTCCCTTACACCCAACCTCTCACACTCCTTCCCTTTACACCAACATGCTAAACTCCGGCCCTTAACCCCCACCTATCACACGCGTTCCCTTACAGCTCCATACAGCTCTCACACCCTCCCTTGACACCCCACCTCTGTCACACTCCTCCCATTAGAATCCACCACTCGCCCACTCCTTCCACTTACATCCACACCTCTCACACTCCTTCCCCTTTACATTCCCCACAACCGTCGCACAGCTCCTGTCCCTGTACACCCCCACCTCGCACACTGACGCCACCTTACACCCAACCGCTCACACTGCCATCCCGTGACCTCGGCCGACGACGCGCCACACGCAGGCCCGGACACCCAAACCGCGTCACAGACGTCCGGACACCAAGAACCGGAGCACACAAGCCGCACAGTGATCACCCCGCACCTCGCACACGCAGGCTCGGAACGAGCCCCACCGCCACACGCCGCGCCGGACACGCCAACCGAGCACACGCCGGCCCGGGAGACACCCAACGCGGCACACGCCGGCGCCGGACACCCCCACCGCGCACACCCGGACCGGAAAGGCCGACCAACTGCGCACACGCCTTCCCTTACACCACTCACCCACCTCTCACACTCCTTCTCTTTACATCTCCCACTAGCACCCACTCCTTCCTTACACCCCCACCTCCAACACTCCTTTCCTTACATCCCCACCTCTCTAGGAACGACTACCTTCCATTTACATCCCCACCCTCACACCCTTCCCTGTTGTTTTAGGTAACTGGGACACCCTAACCTCTCACAATTCTGACCCGTACACCCCCACTGCTCACACTCAGTCCCTGGAAACACCCAGCCTTCACACTCCAGTCCATGACACCCAGACCTCGCAACTCGCGTCCTTACACCCCCAACGACTCACCTCCGTTCTCTACGCCCCACATCTCACAGCGCATCCCTTAAACCCCGACTCTCCACACTCTTCTGGTTACACGCCCCAATTCATACCACGTCCTTCCTGAACACCGCGCGACCGCGAACACGCCGTGTACCTGGACCACCGCACGAGCACGCGCAGGCCCGGACACCCCCACCTCGCACACGCCGCCCTTGATACAAACACAGGCGCAACACTCCGGGGACAACCCCCAACACGCTCAAACGCGCCTCGGACACCCCCACCGCGCAGCGACGACTGCCTCTGACACAAACCACCCTGCTGTCACACAGCCGTGACACCCCACCGCTCAAACGCCGTCGCTGACAACCCAACTCACACTCCTGGCCCTTATCACCCACCGGCACACTCTGAGGCTCCTTACACCGACCAACTTTCAAGACTCATTCCCTTACACACCGCCCTTCCACTGCAATTCCCTTACACCCCCACCTCTCACGTCCGTGGTGCTTTCTCTTACACCGATAAGAGATGGTGCAGAGGACGCAATGGAGACTGGTTTTTAAGGTGAATTGAAATTAAATAATGAGCTTAGTTGCGCCTGTTGACTTTAAACAAAGCAAAACGACATGTGAAAATCTCACAAACAAAATCTGCTCACGTTGGAGGATATTTCCACTGTAGTCCAGCGATTTCTACCAGCCAAATCATAGAGACATTTTTATATATAGTAGAAGAGACATAGATAATCCAGTCTGAGAAGAAAAAAGTCTTATCTGTATCGTAGTTGTTGTAGGGGGAAGGCTTCTTATGTTCCGGGGTTGCTGCCTTTTGGTGGGAAAGTAGAGGGTGTGGGTCCAAGAGTGTGGGGGAGGACCGGCTACTGGCATGTGGAGTGTGTGTTTGGTTGTCGTGAAAACCAGTTTGTGTCGTCTGTGTCCTTGGTGCGGGCTGGTTCGTGCTCGAGGGGGAGTCGTGTAGGGATTAGCGCTTGGTGCATTTTGCTAGTTTTTGTTATATTCAGAGCATGCAGGTGTTAGAAGTCTGAGAGCTCCAGACATGTTGTGTGATCCCTCTTCAGTCTCATCGGTGAGACATCAGGAACTCATGCTCTGTCTGTTTCCTGGTCAGCCCAGTGGTGAATAAGGAATCTCTCTTCCTGTCTCAAGGCAGCTTTTCCTAACCAACCTCTAATCAGCACAGGGGTGGGTGTGGTTAATTGACTAAGCTTCAAGACAGTTAACCACCATGACATGCTGGATGTAGAGGCACCTTTTGTAACAGGGACAGACTCCCCTGTTACAACACCCCCATCTTCACAGCTCCTCCCTCCACCGAATACATCGCACAACGCTCCCTACCAGAACTACCTCTCACACTTCTCGAGTTACACCCTCAACGCGCCCACGCCAGCGCACACTCCTGCCTTACACCCACCCACGTGCACCACTGCCTGGCTCGTAACAACCCACCCAACAGGCCGGGCCGACGACTCCACCGCGGACCCTCCTGCTGCCGGACGTCCCCCACCACTCAGAAGACGCCCTACACCCCACCGCTCACACTCTTCCCGCGGTGACAAACCCACCAACTAAGACTCCGCCCGGACACCCCCACCTGCGAACACTCCTTCTCTTTACAACCCCCGCCCGCGAAATGTCGCGGCCTGGACACCCCACGTTCTCTCACACGGTCCCGGTACACCCCCACTCCAGACTCCTCTACACCCGCGCACTCTCACACTCCTCCTCTCTGACACCCCGCACCGTCACCCGGCTGCCCCGTGTGACACCCCAACCGCGCACGACTCCGGCGGGTACACCCCGCCCTAGCAGAGACACGTCCGCCCTGGAACACCCCCACCGCGCACACGCCGGACAGCCCAGACCGCGCCACACGCCTTCCCGTACACCCCGCACCACTCATAATCCTCCCTACACCCCCACTCTCACACTCTTCTCGGACATCCCTCGGTCCGTTCACACTCCTCCATTAACTACCACCCCCACCTCTCACACGTTTGCGCCCGTACACCCACACCTCACACTCCTCGTTTCGCACCCACCCGCCTCTCAAAATGCCGGGCATTAAACCCCACGGGCACAGCCGCCCGGGGACACCCCGGCACCGCGCACACGCCGGACGCGTATGCGAACCTCCCGCGCAAACACGGCCGTACTGAGCACCCCTACCGCGCACACTCCTCGGACACCCAACCGCACACTCCTGCCCGGACACCCGCCACGCGCGCAACCACTCCGGCCTTAAGTCATACCTCACCTCCACACTCCTTCCCTGTACTCAGACCCACTACCACTCAGACTTCTCCTGACACCCCACCGCTGCACACGCCGGCGCTGACACCCGCATCCCTCGGAACACTCCGCCCTACACCCCAAACGCGCAAACGCGCCCAGGACACCCACCCACGCTCAGCAGCCCCGGCGCGGGCCCCCAGCATCACACGTCCGCCACGTAGAACCCCCAACCGCGCAAACGGGCGGCACCCCTACTACTCACACTTCCTATCTTACAAACCCCAACTCTCACACTCCTCTTACACTCTAGAATTTCCTCTACACTCCTCCCTTACACCCCAACCTCTCACATTCTCCCTTACACCCCCAACACTTCACCACTCCTCTTACACCCCATCTCTCACACTCGCTCCCTTAGCAAACCCACCTCACTCAAACTTCTGGCCCTTACACCCCACCTCTGTCGACATCTGCCTTTACACCCCCCACTCCCTGTCTCACACTTCTCCTACAACCCCCACAGCTCGAGCCACACCCTCTGAGAAACCCACCTCTCACACTTCTCTTACACCCCGCCTGCTCACACTCGTTCCTCGTAGACACCCCCACCCCTGCTCACACGCCTCTACGGACACCCCCACCAGTCTAAACACGCCTCGTAATGCCACCTCTGCACACGCCTTCCATGACACCCCCACCACGTACACTTGCCCCTTTAACCCTCCACCTATCACTCTGCTTCCCTTACTCCCCCGGCCTCCACATCCTCCCTTATACACCCAACACCTCTCAAAGGTTGCTTACACCCCCACGTCTCACAGGGCATCGTTCCTTTTGACACCCCAACCTTCACTCTCCTCACATTACATCCACAACCTATCACACTCTCTTATCTTACTACCCCAACCTCTCAAACTCCAGTGACGTACATCCCACCGGCTCACACTCTCCTTGAAGACCAGTAGGACCTCTCACAACGCCTCCTTTACACCCCCAGCCTCTCACACTCCGCACCTTAAAACACCAGTAGCTCACACTACCTGTTCCCGGTCGCACCCCGAACTAG
>WSYH01016766.1:0-12721 GCA_036426205.1 Ascaphus truei
TCACTGACTTAGTCCTGAGTTAGTCCCAATCTGACTAACCGCATGAATAGGCTCCTCCTACGCCTCTTTCGTGTCCGGATCGTCACTTCCTCAGGGTTTTGGAGCCTGTCGTTCCTGGCTTGCTATTTTACCTTCTCTAAATATAAAACCTCTTAACCCCTTCACTCTTCAAGGCGGGGGGAAAAATGTAACATAAAACAATGCTAAGTGCTTATCTCTACCCATAGGCGAAGACCAGGATCTGTCTATATTGCAAAATGTTGGGAAAGAGTCCCATCATAAGAGGTGACCGGTATGACTAACCACCTCCATTTGCTTCGCCATAACTCACTAGAAGTGTATTACTGTTCTACAGTAAAATACATAAACATTCATACCATAATGACACATGTGTTAATATTGAACCTGTAATAAAAAAACGCATTTGACTAAAAATTACTCAGTTATTTAACACAAGTATTATAAATTCAGAAAGCCCTTAATATGGATGCACGATGTTAGTAAAAGACTTGATGTTGGAAAGTGGTTGTATATAGTAATTCCTAAACTTGTGGTGAGCATCTGACACAATATCACATTAAGGCTGTTACACACACCTGCCCTCTGCCACAACCCAGTGCTGCCCTAACCCGCAGATTGGAAGGCAGTGGGTGATGAAATAACCGCTGAGTTCTGGGTGTCCTGCTCTATTCACGCATTATGAGGTCAATCTCGCTGAGGACTTACCCCTGTCTGAGAAACTAACAATTCCCATTATCTCCTTAGTCATTTCACCCCGTCCCCGCGGCCGACGTTTCCCGCCGAGGTCCGAGTGCGAGCGTTCCCAGAGTCGACTAGCCCCGGCTCCGGTCCCTGAGGGGGCAGGGGGGCAGAGGGCTGTAGGAGTGGAGGCTCTCGGGGTGGCGAAGGAGATAGGGTCGACCTGGAGGATCACACGCGTCACCCTTTTGATTTTAGCGACAGTCAATGACTTTGCAGATTAGTGTTCAGGAACGACATATAACGGCGATAGCTGGCTAGAAAGGAAGCCGCCTGTATAGTGTTGCTGAGCGCTGGTCTCCCATGCACGGCTCTTACAGGCGATCGTGAAGCATAAATATACATTTTTAATAATAGTTAACACTGTGTAGGGTGGGTCTCCTGAGCTGAAACGCATTGGTTTCAGCTCGGGGACCCCCTTGCTTCCCAATTACAGGGCCAGAATGCGGGGTTGCGGTATCTTTGTTCCATTATTTACAACGTCAAGTCATGCGTTTGGCTGCTTTAAAAATGGCGACGACACTGCCTCCGATTCCCATACGCTGGCGGTGGGCCTGTAACACGGGAAGCAGTGGGTCCCGAGCCAGAAATCAAAGCGGTTCAGCTCATTAGGACCCCAGCTCCCGCGCACACTGTTTAAAAAAAAATTAAAGCAAGCTTCATTACCTTAGCGGCTATCCGCTAAGGGAACAACCAGGGGTTATAATGCACAATAGCATGTTTTATTGGGGACAATTGCCCCCAATAAACATTGCAAATAACACAACACTGGGGCCCCAGTTCTCCCCTTGTGTCCGTGGATCCCTCATGTGATCCCGGTGGGCATCAGGCGGTCCTGGGTGGTCCCTGTGGGCATCCGGAGGTCCTCAGGTCGGTCTGTGGGTCCTCTCTGGCCTGCGGGTAACTCATTCCTGTATTTAAATATAAAATAAAACAGTGCCCATATTTCAATAAATCCCCCACTTCCCACACCCCAACCCGAAATACATATAGTACAGTATTGGGCAAAATAACTGATCCAGATATGGATAATAATTATTTGCCCATTTTAAACACAACATGAAGCCATGAAACATAATTAAGAAAGTAATAAAAACAGTTCTACTTACCCGGGCAATATGAAGGGCGTCCTCGTCAGCTTACTGCAGGTCCAGTCCCTCCATTGCCAGAAAGAATACATGCAAAATACATTCAATGTTTCTAGCCCCATTAATCAACTTAGCGGTTAATAACTACCGCTTATAGTAATTACCCACCCTCTGCACTAACCACCAGGAGGCCCTAACCACCCTCCCAGGCAAACTTCCCCCCACCTTCCCCCTTCATTGGTACAGTGGGTACATCATGCTCTATAATATGGGGCATGATTTACCAATATACCAAGAAATGGTGGAAGTGATTAAAAAAAATAGGCCCAAATAAAAACATACATAGCCATCAAACACAGCACATATCAAATAAAATACAGCACATTCAAACAAAATAAAAACACCAATAGCAAAATAGAATACAGCACTTAGCCAATAAAAAGATAACAAATGCCAATAAAACAATTCAATCTAAACTGGTAGGATGGTGCCCATATAATCTGGGCATCATTTAACACTCATGCCAGTCAATGGTCAACCCTAAAATAACAATCACAAACAAGATCCAATGCCATCCAAACAATCGAAAATAAAAACAAATCAAGCAAGAAAACAGAACTAAATTACCAACATCAATTAATCCAATAAAAAATATAGACCACAATCCAACAATTAAAACACCAAACAAAACCATTAAGAATAAATGAAAGCTCAAAGTAAACACAATCGACAAAATCGAACTACCAAAAAAAAGCCACTATTAAAAAGCAAGCCCCCCCCCCCCGAAAATAAACTATTTAAAACATCACTAAAAATGACATCATACTAAATAAAATTCAAATTAAATTGCCCAAACATTTCTAAAAAAAAGAAGACAAAATACATTTTAAAATACATAAAAACAAGCATTTGCAAAAACAACCATTGATTGTCCCATGTATTTATGTATATCCATAGAGACATACAGTAATACGGTGGCAATTAATGGGCATCCAAAAACAATTTAATCACAATAAAATTAAAAAATAAAAAAACCTGTACAAAGAAAAATATACGTACATTAATTTTTTACTCGTTTAGTTGTTTTTGCAAATGTTTGTTTTTATGTATTTAAATATATTTGCTTCTTTTTTGAAATTAGCCTTGATCCTCAGTTTCTCTTGCATCCATGAAGCTCTGACACTGTCACTTTATTTTCCCACTTCACTCTAGTCTTTCTGTGACATCTTATTTCATATATTGTTCACTGTCATCCCTTGTATCTATGTCTGTCTCATGTCTAGGGAGGAATGAAGCCATTCTAAAAATATAATATGTTCTCAGTCTCATTACATACCTAAAATCAGTGGTGTATCTCTATGACTTCCATGGAATTAAACGTCCAGCCATGTTATCAATTGTTATTATTGTGAAGAGCCTATATTTTTACAGATATGTCCAGATAGCATGGGAGCTTGGCCAGAAGATGAATAATAAAAAATAATGTGCATTATAGGAATCAAGACTACAGTTTGACAATTTCTTTAGGATGTTTTGAGAGGATTTTATTTTTCTAGCTCAGCTCACAACATAGTGCCTGTGTAATATCAATTTGCCATTTAGGGCCTTGAGAATGAAATTATTTTGTATCCCGAAATTGTGATGTTTATTTACTACATGTTATTAATTTTGTTTCCTTTTTTGATTGAAAATCAAGATAGCTAATTAGTCAGAGATGAGCGTCCTACAGTAAAACCAAATGTGAAGAAATCTTATTTTTAACAGTGTTGTTATAGTCCTCCAAAAGCCAAAAAGTTATATATATATATATAGTATATATATTATATAATATATTATTATAGTATATATATAGATATATCAAAAATGAATTGACGATCGTTCTGGGCTAACGAAATGCTTTTATTCGTGCGAGCTTTCGAGTACATTGATCTCTTCTTCCGGTGTTGTTACAATGAAATAGCAAGCAAGATTAAACTTGAAACAGTGCAATCTTTGAATGTTATTTGTGACTGAACCTATCCCGCCCGCCCTGTATGTTGCGATTATGACTTGAGGTGTTAAATAGTCTCTGAATGTTAGTGATGAAAGAATGGTGTAGTGTGTATGTGTGTTATGTATTGTATGTATGTATGTATGTATGTTAATGTATGTATGTCTGTATGTTTAAATGTAAATTTGTAAGCGCCCACAGAACTATGTGGTCTCTATTGGTATAGGGATGGAATTACATAGAGTATTGTATGGTGTAAGAGATAGCTGTGTGTTGCAGTCATATAGGCGCAGTATGTATGATAGGAATGCCTTTAGGCTCATGGAGGAGAGTTCTCTTGTGTCATAGTGACTCATGAAACTGTGGTGTCTCGGTTAGGCCCCGCTAAACAGTTCCTGACAGTGGCATACATTGTTATTCATGCAACTGTCTCTCTTTCAGTGTTCTAAGATTACCTTTGAGTATGGCCACTTTCAGATCATTTTTAGAGTGGTTTAGAATGCCTTCCACCCAGCCAGAAATATTCTCAGTCAGTGTGCAAGATCCAGAGCATTGAATAGGGTTTCCCAGGATTACCCTCTATTTGAATGTTATGGAGCATGTAGAATGTGCCCAGGTTTTGGGTTAGCTGGTATCAGGTCCAGAATTTGTTCTCTTGTGTGGATCAGAGTGTTTAAATCCTGTTGAGTTCTATCATGTTTTTTTTGTTGGATCCACCGCAGTTTTGGTATAATACTTGCATCAGAGAGTTTTCTGTGCGCGTCCCACAGGTAGTCTGTGGTGTTCATTATGACCACTGCCCCTCCCTTGTCCGCAGGGTTGATTGTATTTTGTGGCATTCTAAAAACCACTTGTCGGAACAAACCCAACAATATCTAGGACAACACAGACCTGCTAAAAACTTTGCCATTGGCCCCTCCCAACAGGCAACCTACTAGCAACCATGGATGTAGAATCACTTTACACAAACATCCCCCACAAAGAGGGATTTCAGCCTGCAGATACTTTCTGGGCCGCATGAGCCACTTACAGAGACAGTGACTTAATGCATCAAATTTATTCTGACCCATAATGCTTCACTTTGGAAATGACCATAACCGTCCAGACAAACGGGACCATATGGCACTCGGATGGCGCACAGCATTCCAATCTGTTTGGCGCAAAAACTGGAAAGTGACTTTCTTTCCACTGTCAGTTGAAACCCTTTACATACCTTCCGTACATGATGACATCCTCCTAATTTGGACCTCTGATGAACAGGAACCTCCTACAGTTCCATGAGAACTTCAATACGTTCCACCCGACCATCAACCTCAAACCTCCCATTCCCTGGATGAAGTATATTTCCTAGACACCACCATTACTATAAAGAACAACCAACAACAGACTTCTGTATACTACAAACTTCAGACAGAGCAACTATTTGAGGGACAACAGCTTCCACTTGACACACACTAAGCATGCAACCATCTACAGTCAAGCCATACAATACAACCGGATTGCTCCAACACAGCAGAACGAGGCCAGCGGATTACAGCCTGAGATCAGATTTCATAACCGTGGATATAACCCACAGAATTGAGACCAACAATCCACACAAAGCAACCAGAATACCAAGAAGTGATCTCCTTTAATACAGACAGAAAAGACAAGCGACAGGGTACCTTTGGGTGTCACATATAACACCACCTAGAAGACATACACAAGATCGCCCATACAGATGCAGTGGTCGTTAACGAAAATTTCACATTAAGATTTTTATTCCTGGGCATACCCAGGTCGTGTCGCATAATTTCTTCAACACTTTCCTACGGTACAAGATGCGTGTTTACTAGTGTTTTATCAGGTGTTGTTATCTTAAAATGTACAACAAGTATTTGAAGATTAACGTTACGAGTTCATACTGTTAGTGTATCAATGGGAAAGAAGTCCTTTCTGAGGCTATCTTGCCATACACAAATCCTCTAACTGTAGAAGATTACGGGTGTGATTGGCGGCATTCACGGCACCGCTCACAGAATAAAACAAGTGAATACCGCGTGAAATACTGCAGAGTTCATCAAACACTCCAGAATGTTCGGATAATGGCTGCTGCATCTGTATATACAGTAATATATATATACAGTATATATCTAATATATATATATATATATATATATATATAATATAAATCTGTCAACAATGCAAAAAACCACCAAGAACATAGGTAGCAAAATTAAAATTAATAACAACATTAAAATATATAGAGTTTGCCACTCACAATCAGTTTCCTAGATGCATAGCGGGGTCAGCCGCGGGGTGTCGTCTCTGCTCCAGCTTATGTCTCCCGCTCCCGTGCCCCAACAAGCATGTGCTACTGGAGACGTCCAGGCAAAAGGGCAATCATGGCCAAGCAACCAAAGCCCAAGACCACCATGTTATCTACTGAGCATACATAGCGTGGAGACCGGCAAGTCCAGCAACGAGGGACATATATCTTGCTAAGGGGACTCAACTTTAAACTGATTAATAGCAAAGAACACAGACATAAATGAGGTCTTTATCAAATCAAACCAGTGGAAATTTGGGCAAACAAACAATCATTGATGTAGCAAAGAAAGAAAAATCTACATGGAAGCACAGTAAACGTATATATTTATTTTTTTGAACCATCTGGTGCAGTTTTTGTTTTGTCCCAAATTTCATCAATTGTTTACTTAATATATGTTTACTTAATATATGTACACTTTAAGCATAGCCGTGTGAATGATGTGACCAAGGCTGCTACAATGCTATGTAAGTAAAACCACATTGCTAAGTAATACAAAGCAATCACTAGCAAGTTCTCCACAGTGGCTTGATAAGGGACTTTAAAAAATATTCGTACCTAGATTTGCAGTGCCAGGCCTGGTATGGTTTGGATGTGCCTGGAAGCAGAAAACCCCGTAAGAAAAGGATACTTTGTGTCTGTAAGGGCTAGATCCTCAGAAGTCTGTAAATGTTTAGCATTCTACTTTAATGGGGGTAACATCACGATAAGTTGTAACATACTATATATCCACAAAGATATTAGCATTACGATGCCCTCGGATTAACCAGGAAAATTTGGATCATTCATTTTTAACGGTCTTATGCAATTCATTCCTGAGTCGTTAGCCTAACATTGCAGATCCACAAATCTCCGTTCTTGTTAGCGTATGGAAAATAAAGCTACAATTATTAGGTCACACTAAATCCTGTGGTAACTCACATCCATAGAATCATGATTATCATAGTGTTATTTTAGGGGAAAGCCTACAAGGAAAAATGGAAGGTCCAAAGTGGTACTCACATGATTGTATCGAGTGTATAGTAGGACTAAACGCTTTCATTAAATGTGTCATAACAAGATATATATGATCGAACATATTAATGTCTGAAACACATAACAGATGCATCTGATATTGTGTAATGTTAATGTAATAAACTATACTATGGTTTTAGTAATTAGGGGAATTTAGGATATGTTTGTCTCATATTATGCTACTATATATAATATTGACTGTATTAAGTATGGGTGTACAATAATGTTGTTACACATAACATGAATTACCAAGAGAAGGAAGTTGGGAACAAAACTTTAATTCACACAGAGTTAATTTACTGTGTGGGAAAAGAAAGGCATAAATATCAAACACAGACAACTATAAACTACAAACTATATCCAAAGTAACTTCTCTCTTCTTCTGAGACAAATGCCAAGCTCACTAGACCCACTTCATAGAGGATGGAGGAGATAGCAAACAAAACAGTTCACAGCACTAGCATATTCAAAAGTAGCAAAAAACTCAAATTATTCTGTCAGATGGCAGCAGGAAACATAGTAAAGTGTTACATTTGTTTCCTACTGCCAATCTGATGGAATAAATATGATTTTTTGCTACTTTGAGTATACTAGTTCTGTAGACTATTTTGTTTCTTGTTACTATTTTAGAGGATGGATGTACTTGCTAGTTCTGTGCTTGCACCTAGATTACCGCTTCTAGCTTTTGGAATTCCTGGGTTTTCTACAGCATGAAGCATAGTAGGGAATTTTCATCCCATTTCATTTACTTTTTTTTTCTGAAGCGATTTCCATTAGTTTTTTTCTAGAGGATGGAGGAGGAGTTAGAACCTAATGTGGGCAGGGACTCACTGGATGCTGCCGGTGCTGCGTAACACTCGAGGGTGCTTGCAGGCTTCCAGGCACTGCTGGGAAAGCCAAAGTTCAGACCATTCAGGGCTGAGCTGATCTGCCCCATGTTGTTCAGCATCGCACTACTGTGCTGGCAAATCAGGTGGTTGCTCATGAGGTGTTTTCGCCGTCTGTGTACTCCATCCAGATTAGCTGGGTTGTTTCTGCTGCAGAAGTCAGTCCTCTGCATTTGCAGCAGCTCCAGCTGATGTGCTAAAATAGCGCCTTCAGCCAGGGATCCATGTGGGTGCTGCGCAGGATGAGCATCCTCAGAGGAAGAAAGAGCATGGTCAGCAGGAGCTATGGTTAGGGCAGCTGGAGAGGAACATTGTTCCGGCAAATTCTCCCCTTAAATCGCTTGCGCGACTCACCGCTAGGATTCCCTGCTTCAGACAGCACAGACAGAAAGGTATGAGGCATAAGGATGTAAGGTTGCCTGAAATTGTCAAGGGGGTCCTAGGTTAAGTTGAATGCCCAGGTCATCCAGAACCTGATAGGGTTTCTGGGGTACTCCAAACCATATATAAGGTATAGGAGTTTTAAAAGTCTAAGTCTATTTTATAGTGTGTGGGGAATAGGCTAAAAAGAAATAAAGTGCAGATTTTTATTCTATTCCCCATACCAGAAAGACTTAGATATTTTTCAAAGTGTATATTTTTATTAAACAGTGTGTTATAAAAATACAGTTACTGTATATGCTTGTGCACAGTATAATGAGCTGGGTCTTTCCGGACCGATGTTCTGAGTGAGTCACTACCAGCCTGGTGCCAGCGAGTTTACCGCAAATCGGACATGAAAGCTACCAGATGTTGCCAGGTGTGAAGAATATGGGCTGGAGGTTTAGGCTCGAGTAACCCACATCCTGGGATGAATGGAAGTCCTGGACTACCATTTGTCCAGCAGACTGTGAGGAGCCTAAACCAGCGGGCGGCTTCTGCATCTGTATCAAGTGGCAGAGGTGGCAATCTTGTGCATGCATTGGCTGATTCAGAAGATCCGCTTGCCCGGCTTCAGAAGACTTGCATCGCTCTGATTGGCTGTTGGGAAAGTTCCCACACTAGGATTGGCTGGAGTATTCATGAATGAACTCAGAAATACTATAAGATTACCCAGCCATCCAGACATCAGATTCTAAGCGCCAGAAACTGCAGCGGCAAATTTGAAATGGCCAAAATCTGTCTGCAATAAATAGCAAAGACACCGTTCAGAAATCCGAGTGAAATATTTTCTAAGTCCAGCTTTTGCGCCAAGTTCAAAAACTGAACGTATTGGTAGCGGCTAGGATTGCAAGCCGAATTTCTCCATGACTTTTGGAGCTAACTCCCAGTGAGAATTTCAAGTCCTCTGGAGGAAAAACAGCGGTGGTGTCCGCAACTTCATGCCGATTTGAGTTCCAGGACTTTCGGGCAAAGTCCGGGTCAACTAAGTTCTTGTTTTGTGTTATATTAAGCTAGGAAAGTGTAGGTTTTTTTCCCCAGGTCCCAAGTAAGTGTGTCTTTCTTATGTAGTTTGTGTTCCACTGTGTTTGTTGCCTTTTCATGGTGAATACATTACAATTTTTTTTAAACTTAAATGGTTTGCTCAGTGAATGATCCCGGTTAAAAATGTGTAA
The DNA here is from genome assembly GCA_036426205.1 of Ascaphus truei. NCBI lineage: Eukaryota > Metazoa > Chordata > Amphibia > Anura > Ascaphidae > Ascaphus > Ascaphus truei. The sequence goes on from WSYH01016766.1 coordinate 9,642, forward strand.
ATGCCTGGTCTCCATGACACTACTGTATAGTGTTTTTCTAATCTTATAAGGGCAGACATCTAAGCATGTCACTATGTTATTTTTACGAACTACTCAACACCTGTTTGTGTGACTGCAACACAATAAGACAGCAATATTTGTTCTGATTTTCGAGGTAGTGTATAAGTGACATGTATGCTTAAGATTGATATATACAGTAATAATATGTACTGTTTTTCACCTTACCAGGTCTCTCCAGATTATCTGTCCGCAAGTTCAGAAAGTCCCACTATCCGTGATGTGCAATGACCTCAATGAATCACTGTTTGCTTCGTTGGATGAAGTAGAGCAGGGGGTCCCTCTCCTATCTTCCGCATGTGCCGTATGGTCAGACAGCTTGTGTTTGCTGTCTGCCCAGACTTCTCAACATGTCCACACTGTGTTCAGTGTTCCTCAGGGCATTGATGCATGTGATGATACTGCTCCAAATCCTGTTTCTCAGCAACCTCCGGCGAATGAGCACAAAGCTGCTAATAATTTGGCGTGGTTATCCCTTCCTCCATTGATCAATATCTCCAGTTTCTCCTCTATCAATTTCAGGCTTCTAATCCGAGCAGTGTCAGAAACATGAGCACTGGTTTCCAGCTCACGGTGGGTGCCTGCTCCGCCATGTTAACAGATCAACGGTGTAGTTGATATAGCTGAGTAATTCAGTTTGTATGTAATGTGTATTTATTGAAATTGCCACATCCTAAAGGCATTATGGATGGGCCTTATTCAGAGAACTTCATATAAAAAAATCGCCAGGGAATTTAAAATGAATGTTTTTTGGGCGTTGCTATCACGGTATTCAGAAAGGCTCGAATACCGTGATAGCAGAATGCCCAACCTGGCGAGTTGCTGCCACGAAGCCTCGAGGCCTCTGAAAAGGCAAAAACCAGCGATTCATTTCTGCTGCAGAGAGAGCTGCTCTGAGAGAGCCGCCTCTCCCAGCGGAATGTCCCCAATGTATTAATTTAAATACCATTTCTTTAATAGTGTAGAGGTGCAGGGGTCTCCGGAGCTAACCACGTTGGTTTTGGTCTGGGGACCCCCTGCTTCCCAAGATCAGGCCTCTTTATGGGGTGCCGGTATCTCCTATGCAAGGAAATGTCCCGGTCACGTGACGCGGGACATTTCAATGCAGAGGGATACCGGCACCCCATAAAGAGGCCTGTATCTCGGGAAGCAGGGGGTCCCCGGACATAAACCAACGTGGTTAAGCTCGGAGACCCCCTGCACCTCTACACTATTAAAGAAATGGATATTTAAATTATATGTAAAAACATATCAATACACGCCCCCCACCCCCCCCCCCCTGCCCCAATCCATACAGTACAGTAATGGGCAAATTAACTATTCCAGATATGGATAATATATTATTTGCCCATTATATAAACACTGCAGTCGCATACATAAATAAAATAAATAATACAGTTATACTTACCACAACAGCAGGTCCCTCTGTCCTCCGTTGCCAGAAACAGATATTGAAAAAAAATACATTCTAATGGTCCTAACCCCTTAATCACCTACCCACCCTGACCCGTGAGGCCTAAGCACCCACCCCACAATGACTATCACCATCCTATACCCATTGAGTAGTATAGTGGTACATCATACCCATATAATAATAATATGGGCATGATAGCCTCTATAGCACTCAATGGGCACCCTAATAAAAAACAGTAATACACAGACACACAGTAATAAAAACCTAACTATACTCCCAAAACACACACTTCACTAAATAAAATCAGTAGCCAGCTAATCCAATCAATAGAAGCATTACAACATCAACAATGAATTAATTAAACCATACCCAATCAAACCAATTAATCCTAAAGCAACTCAAAATGATAGTAACACTAACCAATGTAAACAATGAATTAATCCTACATTAATTAATGTAACCATTAAAAGACAAATAAATACATTAAAACTATCTCTGAAGTATCCATAAAACACATTAGCTAACATATATAACTTTAAATACACAGCGAAACACCAATCCAAACCTTTTAATACACTTAACCATAAACAAACAATCACATCCACATCATTAACAAGCGAGAAATGTCCCCCAAATATTGGCATAATAATGTATTAATCTGTACCCGAAAGAGGTACAGATTAATATATTATCATCAATGTGCCTCCCCCAAAAATTAAAAAACACATCCAAAGAATAGACCTGTAAAAAGAGACATTCCAACATAGAATATCTTACTTACCATTAGAAGCGGTGGCCCTCCGACTCCCGGGGTAACAGGAAGCTCACGTACCTTGAGCCTCCAACAGCATCCGTGCCATCATCCATCAGATCCGGCTCAGTACCCCAAACTTCTTTTTTCTTTCTTTACTCACCGTCTTCATCTTCATCTGTAACCATTTCTTGTTGTTTCTTTATCTTCTTTCTTCTTCATCTGTCAATCCATAAAACCCCATGTTATCCCGCCGATGCTGTCTCGTCGGCTTCTTGGGCTCAAATGAGGCGTCACGGCCTTAAATATGGCTTGCCGTCACATTTACCCTCACAATGGTTACAGCCACCTGATTGCTGTTAAAACCATGTGCAGACTAAATTTTTTTTCTGTGACGTCACTTAAAGGAATGATGCCAGCCAATCAGAATGGCTGTGCTTCATTTACCTTTAACATGACGTCAGTAAATCCAAGATGGCCGCTGTGTCACAAGGTATTTCAGCCAATAGATCGTGGGAACCATTCCACACGCTGATTGGCTGAAATACCTTGTGACACAGCGGCCATCTTGGATTTACTGACGTCATGTTAAAGGTAAATGAAGCCACAGCCATTCTGATTGGCTGGCATCATTCCCTTTAAGTGACGTCCCAGAAAAAAAAAATTAAGTCTGCACATGGTTTTAATACAGCCATCAGTGTCTGTTAACCATTGTAAGGGTAAATGTGATGTTTCTTGGGCTCAAATGAGGCGTCACGGCCTTAAATATGGCTTGTGACATCACATTTACCCTTACAATGGTTAACAGCCACCTGATTGGCTGTTAAAACCATGTGCAGACTTAATTTTTTTTTTCTG
>WSYH01016767.1:0-12721 GCA_036426205.1 Ascaphus truei
GAGGGAGCGGGAGGTGAGTGGAGGCAGCGGCAGGCTGCCCTGCCCACTGCCTGTCCCCGCGCCGGGGAGGGAGTTGAGCGGGAGGTAGGTGAGTGGAGAGGGAGGTGAATGGAGAGGGAGGTGAATGGAGCGGGAGGTGGAGGCAGTTGAGCGGGAGGGAGGTGAGTGGAGAGGGAGGTGAGTGGAGCGGGAGGTGGAGGGAGGTGAGTGGAGAGGGAGGTGAGTGTGATGGGGGGGGGAGAGGACAGAGAGAGAGGTGTGTGTGTGTGTGTGTGTGTGTGTGTGTCTCTCCCTGTGTGTCCTTTGGCCCATCACTCCGCCTCAGGCCAATGAGAGGTGTGCGGGGGCGGGCGGGCCAAGGGACCAATGAGATTGCCGCTAGGGACGCAGACATACAGTGCTTTCAGAAATATATAGTAGATATACTCTGATATTTATGGGGCAAAAATACACTATTAAATACAATCAAGGGAAACAGATCTATCCATCGGTTACCCAATATTCAGAGATATTTTCCATGCTTGGCTCCTGTAATCACATAGGTTCATCCTCCATGTTTTATTTTTACATTTAATATATCTATTTGTTTGTATATTGAACAATATTCAATGTTATGTATTGAGTTATTAAAGTTGTGTTCTAAATGTTTTCCTATGACATTAATACGTCCACAAATATTGTTTTGTTTGTGGCTCCAGCAATAAACCATTGCGCCTGACTTTAGTAGGCATGTTCCAACTCTAAAAGGGATGATTTTCTCTGTCTCTGTGACAGGGTGAATAAACGTCACCAGCACTATGCCTGGCAGACCTATGTTTAAGTCTGTAGTGCAGCAGTGACCGGGTTAACATTCAGCTGGGAAGGGCTTGTCAATTAGTCTGGTCCCAGCTGCCTCATCAAGGAGCTTTAAAAAACCCAGGCTGCACACACATGCAGCCTGTCTGAACCAGTGAGATACTGAAGTGCTGAGGGAGAACTACTGCTAAGGTCTGTCTTCACTATGCTATTTTGATGCACTGTATTGCTATACTGTTACCCTGGACTTTGAACAGCCCCTGTTGGGAAAGGGCAAAGCCCCGCTCAGGACTTATTTTCTGTTTGTTCTATATGCTGAAAAGAAGCTGTTTTATTTTTGTGTGCCATATTTTTAAGGCTCAATAAATAAGCCTTTTCAAGAAACCCACGTGTGGTTGCATGTACCCTGCAACAGTCTCTAAATCAAAGTACAGTTCATCACTATGATTCCCTAGGCAACACCCTGATATAAAGAATCATTTAAAGGGTACCACATTAATAAAAGGCAATCCAGGAAGAGCAAAGACTCCCCTCTGTTACTGTGCAACACTAACATCAGCACCTGCAGCTTTGTAACAAAGAAACAGCCCTGATTCAGTGCTACGGTATGGGATTCTTTCTGTTTCATTAAAATTCTCTTACAGTTTTTCTGCAGATACAATGTGGCCCATATTCACAAAACGGTGCTAAGAGTTAGCATTTATATGAATGGAGGGAAAGACGCTAAATATTAGCCCCCTTTGGTGCATCTGGACCTGTGGTTGATGCAGATTTCTAGGCAAAGGGAGAGCAGCAAAAGAGAGTCCGAAAAATGATGCACTTAGTTGCAGAATTGAATAGCTGATTATAATACGTGTGGCATGTAAATCCTTCGGGGGACTCCCCAAATCCCAAAGAGGTGAGTGCAAAACACCCAAATATAAAAAGATGAAAATACAGCTGTTCGCGCAATTTCACTCCACCAATTTCTTTGTCACGCAAAGATCTAATCTCACACATCCCCAGGCAGGTTTGATATACTCACAGGATAGGGCAGTGAGCGGCCGTGATGATCCAGTTAGGGTTGATGAGAGATCCACCACAGATATGGGGTCCAGTGCGGTACTGTTAATCAAACATCAAAATGAATGGAAGTTGGTGTATTGCTTACCTGCATTCTCACCTATTGCAGGGTTGGGCAACTCCAGTCCTCAAGGGCCAACAATAGATCAAGTTTTAAGGATATCCCTGCTTCAGCAAAGGTGGATCAATCAGTGGCTCAGTCAATGACTGCACCACCTGTGCTGAAGCAGGGATATCCTGAAAAACAACCTGCTGGTGGCCCTGGTCAACTAAAGTTGGCCACCCCATATTAGATCGGGATCTATAAGGAGGAGTGGCTGGAGTAATTTACTAATACTACAGTTAAAGAAACATTCCCTGATAATACCCCCCTCGCCCCCCTCACCCTCCCTGGATTAAGAGCGGTGAGCCTGTTCCCTATAAGTGTCTAGCCGTCAATCATGGGCTAGCAATATGGTGTCCGGGGTCAGGACTTGACACCCCGCTGACCGCATTTGTAGCTCGTGGCTATATTTGGTTTGTACGTGTCCGTGCGGATGGGAGTTGGGATCCCGGCGCTGACTGACCTAACATTTCTCAATCTGCGCCATCAGCGGCAAAAAATAACCAAATGTAAATCACTTTGGTCGCGTCGCGTTGAATACCTGCTTCATGCAATATAAATCCACACAGTATGATGTGTATTTTCTTTTTGCTCTGCTTATGTAGCACACTTTCCCGCGCCCCGTGGGACATATGGCGGCTACTGTGTATATGGTGCATTACCTGCGGCTCACAGGAGGCCTTGGCCTTTGCTGCTGGGAGCCTGGGGTATGCCCGATCCGTCGGGTGACAGCACCTCCACCTCTACGGGATCCTACTATGTGGGATAACCCCAGTACAGGACCCCATGTAATAAAACACACACTGATGAGAATAAGGCTACGCTTATAGTGCCGGCGATGCGACGGTCAGGCTACAGTCGCTGGAAAATCAAATAGAGATGACTTCCTGTGATCGCGACCAATCCTTCGCTCTGTCGCGCCATTGCATCGTTTTTACTATAAGCGCACGCATCGGCGGCAACTAATTGTTTTGCCGTGACGTCGCGTCGCTGTCGCCGGCACTATTAGCGCAATAAGTTTTACTGCATGCAGAAGAATAATAACAATATACAGTCCCAGCAAGTAGGCTACACATGGCTGTACCCTTCAGTACCCTCCAACACCGTGTCCACACCTGGTGAGATAGTGCCCTAAAGTTCTGAGGGGCCCTTGGGCACCCAACCACCTTGGTGTCCACAAGAAGCAACCCACCCAAGTGTGTGAGAAAGCGCTGCCCCCAATTAACGTCTGTATAGTTGGTGCACTTGTTGGTACCTGCTGGGTACTCCAGCATCCGGTAGAGCTGACTGTAGATAAAGGCCGTACGGTCCCACGCCATCGTCTTCCACGACGAGTCTGCCTCCACGTTGGTTGGTGTCCAGCAGGAGTGTCCCACCTTTATAGTCTCTCTCTCAGTATGGTGGTCTGGTCCCAGACCACCAGATCGCCAGTTCGCCGCCGCGTCCTGACTGTATCCCTCAACCTGGTACTATAGGGGCCATGTCCCTAACGGATGGGCTGGTCCTTGTTGCAACCACAAGCTAAGGGGAGTCGGGCGTAGCTGGGGCCTAAGGGGGTATTTGTCCTAGAGCAGAGGTCACAGACGCCCTCCACATACACACCCTACCCCTTCCTTGTCCCAGCTCCGATTGGCGTGCTCCAAGCGTAGGCAATTTATCTATTCTCTAGAGCAGGAGAATCCGGCCGCGCCATTGGCTGTTGCAGCCCGTGTGATCAGTCGCCCCAGCGCATCCAGGGGGCTGTAGTCCATTGCGGGTCTATTCACCTAATTGCCGCCTCACGCGCCTACACTGCACAGGAGCGGCATCTTGCACATGCGCGATCGCAACCAAGATGGCGGCGCACTGCAAGAAGAGCCGCCAGTAGCCTCTGACGACCAAGTCAGCTGCTACAACTTCCCTATGCTCTCCCCCAACCTCCCTGACAGGCACAGCTGCAGCCAGAGGTTGGGGGCAGACGGGGGACCCAGGCTTTACTCTCCCTTTGGTGAAAAACCCAACTTCCCCGCTTGGGCACATAACTATAACCATACAAAGCGTTATATAATAAAAAATGCAGTGTCATGGGTACAACTTAACACATGAATCGGCTTTGCATCAAGTTTTACATCTCGGTAAACATGACAATGACCGACTTGTGGCCTCATGCTATAAGCAGCGATAAGCCCCTTATCGCCAGCTTATAGCCAAAAAAGCCTACAGAGATTTAGTAAGCCCAGATAAGATGGCGATAAGAGCAAAAATCGCCGGGGTTTGTTCCTGGGAAAAAAAATCTGCCAAACGCGTGGCGATAAATGGCTTATCACCATCTTCTCAAACTCGGTCAATTTTAGTAGCCCCGATCAGCTTATCGAGGCTGATCGCCGCTCTAGAATGGAGATTTCCTCTCCAAATCGCCCCGCAACAAAAAGTTGTCAGGAAGGTGGTGAGAAGCTGCCGATAAGCGGCGAGACGGCACTTAGAAAAAAAAAGAATTTTTCCTGCATCGGATTGATGCCGGGAGACTCCGGATCTGATACCCATTAATATCAGCACCGCAGACCCCCAGCATGAATCCGATGCACGAAAAATGCATTTACAGACAACTTCATTACCTTAGCGGCTAGCCGCTAAGGCAATGAAGGGCTTTACTAGCAGTGCCATGCTTTTTGTGTGTAGCGGGGGTGGGTGAAGGTGGTATTTGGGCCTTGGTGGGTGTTTAGGCTTTGCTGGTGGACTTAAACATAGCGGTTAATATCGCTAAGGTAATGAAGGGGCTAACCCCTCCCGCTATCCACCCGGCAGGCATAAACACCCATCCTTGCGGTTAATACCCCCTTCACCCACCACCGCTAACCACAATACAAACAAATACACACAACAGCCCTACTAGCACCTCCTGACCACCAAGAACCATTACAATATTTAATAAACAACAATGCACAACCCACCCCCTGTACCCCAACATAAAAGCATAATTTATTTTTTTAACACACAAGATTAATACTACAGGCCGGTGGGGGTCCCCGGGTGGTCCCCATGGGTGTTCGCAGGCCCCACAGGGCACTCTGGGGGGTTCCGATGGGTGTCTGGGGGCCCTTGGTGGTCCCTGCTAGGCTCCGTGGGCCTCCAGGTGGTCCTCGTTGGTGTACGTGGGCCCCATGTCCTCCGATGCCAGCAAAAATAGATAAAAAAATACAATCTAATGGCCCCAAAGCCCTTAATCACCTTCGTGGTTAATAACCTCTATAGTTATTAAAGGGTTAACTCACACTCCCCCATTATCCACCCGGGAGGCCTAACCACCCACCCCAGACCCACTATTCCCACCCTGTACCCATTGAGTGGCATAGTAGTACATCATACCCATATAATATGTAGCAGTCGGTGGTCACACTAATACAAAAGCATGTACTATAAACAGGCACAGATTAATACATTAGCAGTCAATGGGCAATGAAAAACATAAAAAAATTAAAATCCAATCAACAAACTGGGCCCATTACCTGTAGCTCTCTCGGGAGGTGCCCATTGATTTCTGGGTGCCCTTTGAGAGTGTCCCTCCATACGTTCCTCTGCGGTTTTGTTCACTGTCTCTTCAACTTCTTCCGATCCCTCCGGCTCACCGTCCAGTGGTGTAGCCTCTATTTCAGACGCTCCTCCTTCTCTTACCGTGCACCCTAAAACTGGAACAACCTACCAGAGACTCTCACATCCACCACCAGTTTAAATTCTTTCAAAACTAAGGCTGTCTCACATTTTAATCTTGTCTGTAACTGTTACATACGCCTATAATATACTGTATATTATCTCTAACTGTGCATGCAATGTATTGTATATAATGTATACTCTGTTCATTTATGTAACTGTATTTTTAACCATGTATTATTTGTCATATTAACTATGTCCAGGACATACTTGAAAACGAGATGTAACGCTCAATTTATTACTTCCTGGTATATTTGTAAATAAATAAATACATTTCTGGCTCATCATTTCCCACTTGTGGGATAGGCAGTAGATGATTCCAGTGCCAGACCCTTACCCGTCCATCCGCAACTTTTATGCGGTAGACTGGGAGGCCTGGCATCTACGACTCGACCTCGAACAATCCGTTTCACCAACGGTTGGCCAATTTATGTTTCCCGGGATCCCGAGGTTACAGAGAAGAACTGAGTCTCCAGGGTGAATTTCCCGGGGAGGGACCTTATGGTCATTTCGCCTTTTGTTGTTAGCATTCATCTGAGAGGAAGAGGTTTCTGCTAGTTGATAGGCCTGCTGCAGGCTTTCTTGGAGCTGTGGTACATATCTTAAGTGCGTTGTGTTGGATACCCCGTCGGTTGATACCCTTAGACGCACGTCTACCAGCAGCCAGGTTTCTCGCCCAAACATAAGGATGTAGGGAGAGAATCCCGTGGACTCGTGGCGGGTACAGTTGTTAGCATGTACCAATGCTTCCGCATGCTTGATCCTCTCACATTTCTGAGCACCTTTCAGGGTACCGAGCATATCGAGGAGCGTTCTGTTAAACCTCTCCGGTAGAGCATCTCCCTCCGGATGGTAAGGGGTCATTCGGGACTTGGTGATGCTAAGCAAGTTTAGTAATTCTCTGATGAGTTTACTCCCTTGGTCTGAATGTTGGCAGTTGTGTAGGCCATAGTGCTATAACTATCGCTCCCAAAGGATCTTCGCCACCGTGATGGCATTCTTGTCTTTGGTGGGGAAGGCTTGGGCATAGCGGGTTTAATGATCTGTGAGGACAAGCTCATTGCCGATGCCTCGGCCGCCTGGTTCAATACACAGGAAATTCATGAACACCAAGTCCATGGGACCCAAGCTCTTCATGTGAGCCAATGGTGCGGTTCTGGTGGGCAGGGTCTTTTGTTGGATGCACTGTGAGCATCGTCAGCAGTGTCATTCTACTGATTCTCACATCCGTGGCCAAAGGAACCGGTCTCGTATTACACCAAAGGTTTTCTCTACATAAAGATAGCCATGTTCATCATGCAGTGATCTCAGGACCATATGTTGCAGGTTCCTGGGCAGGACTAGTTGCCTTCTATCTGGGTGGTTATGGTACTGTACCACCCAATAGAGTAACAAGTTATTGATTTCAAATTTGTCTACGTCTCGCATTAATATGGTGACCATGTCGCTGGGGCACGTTTCAGTAATGCAGGCTTGTTTTGCTTTACAGCCTGGTGGATAATGCCAGCCACTGGATCCCCTATTTGATATTGCACTAGATCCTTCCACGCGATGATCTTGTCTGGGGTTATATTCATCCTCTCTGGATAACAATAGGTGGCAGAATTGGCCTTGGATTGGCATGTCAAGGAATCCGCGACCCTCAGTTTTGAGAAGGCCACTTTATCTGTTGAGCAAATAGCTCGTATCCCTGGTCCAGGGATCTCCTCCCAGAGGTTATCGTCTGGGGTGGGATCCAGTCCCGGTCTTCTGTATAGAGCATCGGCTCCAATGTTCAGGGGCCGCGGTTTGTACTTCAGTGTGAACCGGTAGTTTGACATTGCCGCCAGCCATATATGGATGGTGGCGTCCAGTTTCCCGGACGTCAGTACTGTATGTACGTCAACGGATTGTTATTCGTCCGTACATCGAAGGCGACACAGTACAGGAAATCATGGAGTTTGTCCACGATTGCCCGCTTGAGATCGAGGAATTCCAACTTGTGAACAGGATAATTCTGCTCGCTGGGGGTCAAACTGTGACTGATGTAGGCCACTGGTCGGAGGCCAGCTGGCTACTTCTGGTGCAAGACTGCACCTAGGCCGTTGAGGCTCACATCTACTTGGGGAATGTAGGGCTGCACGGGGTCTGCGTACACCAGAACAAGCGCCTCCGTTAGGCTCCTTTTCAGGCTGTTGAATGCTATTTCACAGGCGGCCGTCCACTTGTCGCCAAATGGTGTTCACGCGGTGGGGTGGCTTTTCGCCTGATATCCTCGGGGTATATTTTGAGAAGGTTAAGGACCTTTGCTTGGCTGGAGTACCTCTCCACAAAAGGGCGATAGTAGCCGCAGAAGCCTAGGAATGAGCGTAGTTCCACGTCATTCTATGGTCTTGGCCAGTTCACCGCGGCTTCAATTTTTTCAGGATCAGTGGCAATTCCATCCGCAGATACTATGGGTCCCACATAGCTCACAGACGTGTGACAGAATAAGCATTTGTTTAAGGACAGCTTTCAGCATCCTGGCCCAGCCGATCCAGCAGGCGTTCCTCATGTTCCTCCAGAGTCTTACCAAAGACGATGATATGGTCCAGGTAGACCAAGCATTCCTGTGTATTCATATCACTGATATTTTTTCCATCAGACGCTGGAACGTTGCTGGAGCTCCATAAATGCCTTGGGTCATACGGGTGAACTGAAGCCCAGTGGACACATGAACGTTGTCTTCTCATGATTTTCTGCACTCATAGGTACCTGGTAGTACCCAGATCTCAGGTCCAGTACGCTGAACCATTGGCTCCTCGACAGCGCGTTAAGAAGTTCTTCGCGGAAAGGTATATTGGTCAGGTATGGTCGATTATTCAGGCTCCGATAATCCACAAACAGGCAGACCAACCTGGTACGCAATGTGAACAGTGAACAGCTGGAACACAATGGTCACCTGGAACCCAGTGTCCATTAAAATGGATGCGTATATGCCGTCCATGAGGACACATATGATGGCAGCCGATCCTATGCGATGGTAAGCGTCTGATGGAGGTTGTTCATTCGGGTTTGGCGCTGGTGCGCTCTCTGCGGGTGGGGAGGTTGTTTCTGCTTTGTGAACTTTGCAGATCATGAACTTGGGATGGGTCATCCTATTTGGGGTTTGTTTTTTTCCTTTTCTGGACATTCCTGTGAGAAGTGACACTTCTGGCCACAGCTGAAGCAGATGGTGCCACTTTGGCCCAAGTGGGCACTATAGGTAGATGATACTCTCCCAGATGTCCTGGACTTGGCTGGAGGCGACTTGGGAGGAGAATCTTCCTCAGTGCTATATGTCTCTGTGACCTTCTGAGCTGACGCCCCCTTGGATTCACCCTTGAGGGGCTCTTTGGTCTTTTTAGGGGCATGAAAGTGTAGCTGGACTTTGTGCTTTCTGATTTGCCGCATTAAGTCCATGTAGCTAGGGGGTGCTGCGGTGGCAGGAGCGCCTCGCATCAGGAGGACTATTGGGTGTAAGGGTAGTGATCCTTTTAGCAGTTGTTTGAACCGGTACTGGTCCACCACTGCAACCGAAAAGATACTCTTAGAGAGCAGCGTCCACAGGGATAGTTGGAGCCTGCGGACAAATGTGGACAATTCCTCTCCCTTGGTTGAGGAGTTCCACCAACTCGTGAGCGGTGACTTCTCCCTCTGTGTCTCGGTTCATCCGTACCAGTTGAGCTGTCGGTGGTCAGAGGATTCCGACCAGCTGCTGGCTCGAAAGCCTCAGAGCAGGACCCCTCTTCAAGCACGAGAAGAGTATGCTATTCTCAAACCCTTCTTTCCCCAAGGGTGTGGGCATTATCCCGGAGAAGGCCTTGAGCTTTCTGTAATTTTGCGACTGCGAAGACATGGTTAGGGCCTCCACGAGTTGCGGTAGGTTCCGCCACTTGGTGACTATCATTTTCAGGCCTTGGGCTAGGGGCCTGCGTAGAACTTCTCACCTGCCGGGTGTCTCTGGTACAACACTTGAGGTGAAGGTTACCCTGGGTAAGGGTAAGTCTGCCCGGAATGGTGTACTTGCGGCCATCCATCTTCCCGGCTGTAGGGAGATATGGACGCTTCTGCATAATAGGGGACTGCTGAGGAGGTCCCCAAAGTGGACACTGTTGAGGACATGGGTAGCCCCGGATATATGAGGGGGTAACTCTCAGGCAATACCTGTGATGGACTTAGGACCTGAGGAGCATCCTCCAAGCATATTTCTTGCTTGGTTGCCAGTAGAACGGCACTTTAGTGATAGGCATTGTCATATTTGCGGCCTAGGAGCCTGGTGTTGGCCTGACCCGGAGATTTTCTCATGTGGTTGCGCACATCAACCATAGTCATGACGGGGGGACGCCTCCCACGGTGACAACGTGGCGCTGGAGTACATGACATTCGAGGGCCCAGTCGTGGACCTCTTGCTGCGAGAGTACACACATGGTGGGGTTCTGATTGGCTTACTAATTTGACTGTTGAGTAGGGCACCCCAGGTCTGAGATCTCAGCGTCGCCTCCAATTGTAGCGCACTTTCCCCCATCCCCTGGGACATATGGCGGCTACTATGTATATGGTGCGTTACCTGCATCTCACAGGAGGCCTGCGCCTCCGCTGCTGGGAGCCTGGGGAGTGCCCGATCCGTTGGGTGACAGCACCTCCACCTGTATGGGATCCTACTATGTGGGATAACCCTGTTACAGGCCCCCATGCAATAAAACACATGCTGATAAGAATTACAGTTTTACTGCATGCAGAAGAATAATAACAATATACAGTCCCACCAACTAGGCCACTCATGGCCATACCCTCCAACACCGTGTCCACACCTGGCAAGATAGTCCCCCAAGGTACTGAGGGGGCATGGGGCACCCAACCACCCTGGTGTCCACAAGTAGCAACCTATCCAAGTATGTGAGACAGCACTGCCCACAATTAATGTGTGTACTGTATAGTTGGTGCACTTGTTAGTACCTACCCAGTACTCCAGCACCTGGTAGAGCCGACTGTAGATAAGGGTTGTCTGGTCCCACGCCATCGTCATCCTTGAGGAGTCCACCTCCGCGTAGGGTGGTGTCAAGCAGGAGTGTCCCACCTTAATAGTCTCACACTAAGTATGGTGGTCTATTCCCAGACAACCAGATCGCCAGTTCGCCGCCGTGTCCTGGCTGTATCCCTCAACCTGGTACTATAGGGGCCATGTCCCTAACAGATGGGCTGGTCCCTCTCACAACCACAAGCTGAGGGGAGACAGGGTTTAGCTGGGGCCTAATGGGGTCTTTGGCCTAGTTCAGGGTTCACACACACACCCTACCTCTACACATACACACCATACCCCTTGCTCGTCCCAGCTCCAACTGGCATGCTCCAAGCGTGTGCAATGTATCTATTCTCTACAGCAGGAGAATCCGGCTGCGCCATTGGCTGTTGCAGCCCTGTGATCAGTCGCCCCAGTGCATCCTGTGGGCTGTAGTTGCATGCGGGTCTGTTCTCCTAATGGCCGTCTCGCGCGCCTACACTACACAGGTGCGGCATCTTACGCATGCGTGATCGCAACTAAGATGGCGGTGCCCTGCAAGTAGCGACCGGGTCGCCTGCAGCAACTTCCATACACTCTCCCCCAACCTCCCTGAAAGGCACAGCTGCAGCCAGAGGTAGTGGGCAGACAGGGGACCAGGGGGGGCCCCAGGCTATTCTTATATAACTGCTGTTCCCACATTGTACCATATCACTATAATTAATAATAATATTTGGCATATCCCTGTATACCTTTCCCTTGTAAAACGATGTCTCGCCCGTCCATAAAGGTATCTAATGTATCGGTTTCCGTGGGCGTTACATGCCACGTTTAGAAGAATATTTAGGGTTCCTACCTGTATGGACACCTGCCACGGCCACGACCCCGACACGGCATTCTGACCATTCACAATCCTGGCGTGCCCAGAAATAAACGGTTTAATGGCTGGGACACCGCAGCCTGAGAAAGGAGAAAACAAATCGCATTATTGCAAAATATATCGTAGTCTTCTCAACTGCATTTTCTTTTGTGTGACGTTGTTTGTATGCAGCACCCGGACACCTTGATGCATGGCACCCACTATATAGACAAGTCTCCCCCGCTGAAAACGGGTGTTATGGGTCCAAGTTCTGGTGGTTCTTTAGATATGGGAGAAGTGTGAATATGTTGTATACGGGAAGGAGAGATGTGTGAAGAAGGGAAAGCCCTGTACGTTAGAATTGTATATATGAGCAAATATTATACGAGTCCCGTGGCCCAGGGGTGTATGACCGCTTTGGGCAGTGGGCAAATTTCTGGGGGTCGCCAAAGGACTCCAGGAGTGTTAATCTTCTGATTGAAATTACAGAAACTAACACACTACAGCAGCAGCTTGTCTCTCTTCCTCTGTGTCTCTCACCCTCCGGGTCTCTCTCCCCCTCCGGGTCTCTCTCCCCCTCCGTGTCTCCTTCCCTCCGTGTCTCCCAAATATTGGTGTATCTATATTCTGACCTATCCATATTTGGGCATCTACAACATCATCCAGACGGACTGGAGCCAGAGAGACTGCTGGGAGACACGGAGGTCGGGAGACAGAGACAGGGAGGGAGACAAGTTTCAGTCAGAAGGTTAACGCTGCGGGGTCCCATGTCCCATTCTGAAGTAAAGACTCAGCAGAGTTAATCCTCTATAATTTTTTCGGGGGACGTGCAGGGAAGGGGTGGGGGGCTGTCTCTGTGTCTCTCTCCGTGTCTCTCTCGCTCCGTGTCTCCCTCTGTGTCTCCCCAGCAGTCTCTCTGGCTCCGACAGCCTAGATGATGCCGCAAATGCCCAAATTTGGGCATATCCATATTCTGACCTATCCATATTTGGGCATCTACAACATCACCCAGGCTGACTGAGCCAGAGAGACTGCTGAGAGACCAGAGGGGGAGAGACACAAAGGGAGGGAAACATGGAGGGAGAGAGACACAGACACGGAGACATGGAGGGAGAAAAGTTTCAGTCAGAAGATTGACGAGGTAGGGACCCCACAGAGTTAATCCTCTAAAAAAACAATTGAGGGCCATGTGTGTGTGTGTGTGGGGGGGGGGGGG
>WSYH01016770.1:1363-12718 GCA_036426205.1 Ascaphus truei
CACACTTTGTGCTTGCCCTTTGCAGAGCTCACACACTATCCAGCTACGCATCTCACTACCACATGTATATGGTGGTTGAGTTTTCATTTTATGATGATCATCTTTGTTGCGTTGTTATTGTTTTCACCATGATTTTTCAGATACTGCTCTGCCCTAATTCAGTGCATTGAGGGCTGTTCAGTTTAAGGCCAGGTCCCCACTTGCTACTGCAGTGCCCGTTGTGGCGGACGCTGCAGGGACAAGAGCCGCCCCACAAAATTGAGAGCAGGAGTCCCGACGGAGCGCTAAGCCACGCCCCCTGGCTGTTCAGACAATGAGGGCGAACCTGCTGGGTGACGTCACGGCCGCACCCCAGTCACAACCCCCCTGTCTTTCCCCCTGCAGGTCTCTGCAGACCGGGGGACTCAGCTGCACGTGCCGCCACTCTCGCAGACGCTCGTGCAGCGAGGCCGCAGCCTAAGAGCTGCGTGAGGCGGCGATTTCTCTGACAGAGTCTGTCATCTCTGTGCTAAACCTATAGGTACCGATGGTGGGGAGTATGGGTATTGTTGCGTTGTCTTTGATTAAAGCTCATTAGGCTAGTACAGCCAAAGATAGGGCAACAACTTGCAATATCTACAGTGCAGCACACAAAAAAGTGATTAATTGGGCGCTTCCACACAGAGTGGTCACTAACAATAAAGTGATCAGAAGATATATAAATGCAAATATACACAGTGAATAATAAATATGACTGTGTCAATTCAATGGCATAAGGATGTAGCTCTCTTTCCCTCTAGTGTGAAGGGTCTACTAGTGCTGGCGTTACCTGCTGGCTCACAGGGATCTGAGCCTCCGCCCTTGGGCGCCTGGGGCAACAAATATACAGAGTGGCAGCGCCTCCACCTGCACGGGATCCCAATTGGATGAGATAACCCCGAGCAGGAACCAATAATAACAGCCCACAGATTATAATAATAACCTTTACTGTAACATATAACCACAGACAGCATAAATGAAATAGTAACACTACTGGTTACAGCTACACCTCGCCGCACAGGGTCATTATCCCACCACCGTGTACCCCCACACCGTGTCTGCTGTACCAGATGAGTTCCTTTGGCACTTCACCCACAGAGTGTCCCCAAAAGATGCCCACCACTTATGGGTGATCAGCACCTTCACTGTACAGTGTGTTGGTGCACTTTTGTGGAAAGGTATCTGCCGAGTGTGTTCACACCCAGGCACGCTGACAATGAGAAGTAGGGGATCCGCCGATCGAATGATATAATCCGCCAGATAGAAAGCCTCCCACTGGAGTGACCACCGCGGTGATGATCTCTCTCTCTCTTGCAGCCTGGTCCCACACTGTGGTAGCAAAATGTCCATGGAAGCAGCTGTGGCCATAAGCTGGTTGACTACTAAAGGACAGGGTCCATAACTACAAGGGCCTTTCCTAAAGCAGCCACAATCTTAGGGTGTTGGGGCCTATCTGGGGCCTAGGGGGTCTCTGTCCTAATGCAGAGGGTCACTGACCCCTGCACCTACACAACCTCCCCTGTCTGCGTCCCCGCTCCAACTGCCTGCAACCCTCAGAGCGCCAAATGTATCAACTGTCTCAGCAGGGGAATCCTATCACTCCATTGGCCTGGCCTAGCCCCCGGACTCCACAGCCCTGTGGCCTTCTGGGGACTGTAGTCCCCGCGGCACTCTCTTAATATTGGCGCCGCGTGCGCCACCTCTTATGGCCACCGCAATGCTTCCCTGTGCATGCTCGATTGCATAATGGTCGCCGCAACTCCCAGCAGCTACTGCACATATCCAATATGGTGGCGCCCTGATCGCTTGCTTCAACGGAGCTCAAGCAATGCCCTCGCCCGGCACGACTGCCCTGCAGCAACCCCCCCTCTCTGAGCTGCAGCGGAGGTAAAGGTCAAAACGGGGAACCCAGGCCAAATAGACATATGCATATATAAAGTGCAGATACTGTGCAGTGATAAAAAAATTAAGTTGCAACTCCCTGCTCAGACCCACTGGTAGGGATTGGTCTTCACTGGTCCCACAAACACTGTAATTCTCCTCACAATCCAGGGGGAGCAGAAGGAAAAAATGTAACAGAGAAACAATCTAAATGCAGATGTAGGTTGAAGACTAAAAATGCTGCCAAACTTGGCTCCTATAGAGTACAGTGTGTAGGAAATAAAAGCGGAACTCCAAAACTGTGACAAAATCTGTACTTGATGATGTCTCAGGAGAGATGTACAATAAATATGATATTAAAAGGCAAATATCAAATGAATGCTGGCGTTGTGAGTTGAATTGCTAACCGCCTCCATCTCCGCTGTGATGCCGCAGGTCTGGGGAACCCTCCCCAGTGTGTAGCCTCCCCGCCGGTATCGATCCCTGTCAGCTGGTTTGCCCCAGTAATATTAGACCAGTGCCTACAGCAGTGACTGCTCCCCACACTCTATCTCTGGCAGCTGGGTGGGATAGACGTGTTACATATATAAAAATATATAGCTACTTCTCCTGTTAGAGGGACTCATACAGTAGGGCCCCATCTGACGAGGGCACTGAAATTGGTGCATTGGAAGAAATGTAAGAAGGCTTATGCTCAGGTGGGGGTCAGTGGATGTCCTCTACAGTGAGGGAGCAGCAGTGCCCTCTGTGCTCACTAGTCCGGCTGTAACTCCAGTACTCAGTCGGAATGTGCTACTCTTGGGTGGCTGTTAGAGAGACCAAAACTGAGCTACACCCTGATTACACCTACTGGAACCTCCCTCTTATAACCTCACCTAGGCCACTCCCCGTTGTTATAACATGCTAACATAGTGTTAGACACTTTACTAGATTTGGGTGCTGAACCCTTTAATGTAGCTATAACTAGTACTTGCAGCCAATATATTCAGATAGAACAAACATTCCATAATGCGAATACTGTACCTGGAATTTAAATATTTACGTGACACAGTTTGCGTCAAAAATGACATCATCTGGTCAACTACACCATAAACTTTTAGGGCAGGAATTCCTTTCTTCCAATGTCATTTTATTTTTTATGCAGCAGTTCCAGATAGTCGCTCTATTTTGTGTTTTTGGTTTTGAAATCCTATGCTACGTTCAGATATACTGTAAGCGTTTGAAATACTAAGTGACCAGAAGGTCAAAATGGAGCTCTCCATGGAGCCCAGTGTAGTTTGAGGCTACCATGGCAACCTCATATGCTCAAGAATATAAATATATATAATTCCCTGTAGATTCATTATACTAACATATACAATTCTTTAAAGCTCTTTGTATACATTAGGTTTAAGCTAGGTAAAGAAAAATATACAGCAACATATCGATCGGTGGCATTTTTATAAGTATAAAAAGCTAAAGAAAAATATCTTAATATGTTAATATATATGTAACAGTGTTTCCCCCACCCAATCGCAGATAGGGGCCATTACAGGGTGTGTGGTGCATATACCTGCTGGCAACAGGAGGGCTGAGTCGTCCGCCGATAGTAGTGGGGACACAGGACCAGGCTTCTGGGGTTCATACCCCACATATCTTTTTAGCAGTGCAGCGCCTCCATCTGCCGTAGGCTCCAGGAACTGAAGGTGATCTCCCACGGTAGAACTTATTACATCTCCCCTCAGTAAGGTCACGCACCAGGCAGGAGGTATATTGCAAAACAGGAACAGGTTTATTACTACACTCAGAATGCTTATCGCTCTCTAAAAATACCATAATTAACATAAAATTCCATGGTGCATAGGGTAGGGGAAATAAGGACACAAAAATCTAGTCAGGGTAAAGATCCTGGTTAGACAAGAAACCCACAATTGCACTCAAAGAAGACAACTATAGGTGGAACCAAAAAAATATTCCCAAACTTGTAGTCTACTGTGCCAAGCGACGCAAAGCAAAAAAGCTTTTATTAGAACATAATAGGGGACATAAGCGGAGAGTGTAGGGTATAAACACAAGTGTATTTAAAATTAGGTGGTGGTTGACATTGAGTACATAGGAGGTTAAAGGCTCCTCTAAAGCCCAAACATGCAAACCTCACATATAAGAGAGAAAATGTCTCAAGAAATATATGGTGTCATGAATGGAATATATCCAAAGAGGTACACAGAGGTTCCTAAATCGGAGCTCCTATTGGTAAGCTGTATAGGCGCTGATTACTCTCATTCACACTAACAGTGTATCAAACAACTCCCACATTGGTAAGAGTGCTAACAAGGTGTAACAATGTATGTGTGTTGCAAACCTGACGCAAATAACTTAAATCTCTGCTGAAGTGTAAACTTTACCAAAGAGACAGTGTAATACAATGTATATACAATGGTAGTATATTTGGTAACACTCAAGTAAAGCAGGGAAAATAGTGCTGCTGGTGTATACACAGCAATTAAACACTTTAAATCCTCTATTCCCTGAGTTCAGTTTTGCTGCCAAAACCCCCTCGGATATCGCAGGATGAAACAGATAAATGGATCATATGTATATAACATTGCTGCATACACGTAGCCTAATTCGCAGAGTAAGTAATGATATACGGTGTCAGCGCTTGATACTACCAGTACAGTACAGCCGTAATTCTTTACGCGAAACGAACCGTCGGTTTTATATGACGTCACTCTACTGACGCCGGTGGTGGTGACCCGCTGTGTTAGGAGCTCCGGTGTACCGAGGATATCAACATCCATCCGGCTGTACTGGTAGTATCAAGCGCTGACACCGTATATCATTACTTACTCGGCAAATTAGGCTACGTGTATGCAGCAATGTTATATACATATGACCCATTGATCTGTTTCATCCTGCGATATCCGAGGGGGTTTTGGCAGCAAAACTGAACTCAGGGAATAGAGGATTTAAAGTGTTTAATTGCTGAGTATACACCAGCAGCACTATTTTCCCTGCTTTACCTGAGTGTTACCAAATATACTACCATTGTATATACATTGTATTACACTGTTTCTTTGGTAAAGTTTACACTTCAGCAGAGATTTAAGTTATTTGGGTCAGGTTTGCAACACACATACATTGTTACACCTTGTTAGCACTCTTACCAATGTGGGAGTTGTTTGATACACTGTTAGTGTGAATGAGAGTAATCAGCGCCTATACAGCTTACCTATAGGAGCTCCTATTTAGGAACCTCTGTGTACCTCTTTGGATATATTCCATTCATGACACCATATATTTCTTGAGACATTTTCTCTCTTATATGTGAGGTTTGCATGTTTGGGCTTTAGAGGAGCCTTTAACCTCTATGTACTCCGTGTCAACCACCACCTAATTTTAAATACACTTGTGTTTATACCCTACACTCTCCGCTTATGTCCCCTATTATGTTGTAATAAAAGCTTTTTTGCTTTGCGTCGCTTGCACAGTAGGCTACAAGTTTGGGAATATTTTTTTGGTCCCACCTATAGTTGTCTTCTTTGAGTGCAATTGTGGGTTTCTTGTCTAACCAGGATCTTTACCCTGACTAGATTTTTGTGTCCTTATTACTACACTCTACAGTAACAGTTACTCAGCAGTCTTCTGCCGGATACAGTCTCTCGGATCAGCTATCACTGAAGATGGTCCCTGGAATGTCAATACAGGCCAAGGGCACCCGATGCCACCCTAGTTCTTCCCCACCTCCCTATCGGAGGCAGAGGTATGTCCACACTCACTCCTCCCCGGAGGGAAAAGCACATGGGAAGGACCCAATCTCCGGCTCCCAGTTGTGTGACCTGCCTTCCTCAGAGGAGAAGGAACAACCTCGTAACTTTAGGGCGGTCCTGCCCTTAAGTACAGCCAGAAGGCGGACACCCTGTTGTCCCAGCTACAACCGGATGTACCACCCCCTGCTGTCACTCAAGTGCAGTACCAAAGGTGAAGGGGAAAAATCCCATACCAACTACTGGCAACCTGATAGTACCAGGGTTTACTGCCAGCCCATTGGGTAGAATAGTAGCCAGGGTGTACCCCGCTACACTTATAAAAGCTATGGTTATATTTATTATACTTACAATAAAGAAACCAAATTTAAATAAGCAATTGTGACAGAAAATGTATTTCAACCATCCCAGTTTGTGTTCCAGCCTAAATTTGAATAGTTTCATAATTAAATTATAGAGTTGTTTGCTGATCTTTAAATAAAGGTTACAAATAAAAATAATAATATTTGTCTAATAGAGTCCCCATTTATGCTATATTATTATTTCACTCCCCCCCCCCCCGTCTCTCTCCCCCTTCCGCAGTCTCTCTCTCCTCTCCCTTTCTCTTTCCCCTTCCCAGCCTCTCTCTCTCCCCTCAGTGTCTCTCTCCATTTCCCCAGTATTTCTTTCCCTCCAGTATCTCTCTCTCCCTCATCCCAGTGTGACTCTCTCCCTCAGTCTTACTCTCCCTCCCTCCAGTGCCTCTCTCTTTCTCCTTCCCATTGTCTCGCTCTCCCTCCCCCCAGTGTCTCTCCCTCCCCCACAGTCACTCTCACCCTCTCCAAGTGTCTCCCTCATCCAAGTGTCTCTCTTACTCCCCCAGTCTCTCTCCCTCTCCCCCAGTTTCTCTCTCAACCATATGTGTCTCTCTACCTACCTCACAGTCTTTATGTCCCTCTCGTGTCTCCCTCCCCTAGTGTCTCCCTCACCCTCTCCCCGTAGTGTGTTTCTCTCCCTCCCTCACTCCAGTGTCTCACTCCCTCCCTCAGTCCCCCTCTCACTCACTCAGTTTCTCCATCTCCCTCCCCCCAGTGTCTCCCTCTCCTGTGTCTCCCTTTCTCCCTCCCCAAGTATCTATCTCCCTCACCCCAGTGTGTATCTCTCCCTCCAACAGTCTCTCCCTCCCACAGTGTCTTTCTCTCTTCCTTCCCCCAGTGTCTTTCCCTCTCCCCAGTGTGTCTCTCTCGCTCCCTCCCCATATCTCTTTCATCCCCCCATGTCTCTTCCACCCCTCCCCTCCCTCCCTCCCTCCCCATGTCTCTTTCACCACCCCATCCCTTCCAATATCTCTCCCCCATCCCTCCCAATGTCTCTTTCACCCCTACTGTCTCCCCATGTCTCTTTCCTCCCACCCTCCCCATGTCTGTCTTTCTCCCCCTCCCTCCATGTCTGTCTTTCTCCCCCTCCCTCCATGTCTGTCTTTCTCCCCCTCCCTCCATGTCTGTCTTTCTTTCTTTCTCACCCCCATGCCTGTATTTCTCTATCACCCTCTCCCTCCCCATGTCTATCTTTCTTCCCCCTCCCCCATGTCTTTCTTTTTTACCCCCCCCCTTCCCATGTCTGTCTTTCTTCTCCCCACACCCCCATGTCTGCCTTTCTTTCTCCTCCCTCCTAAGTCAGTCTTTCTTTCTCACCCCCTCTCCCTCCCTATGTCTATAACACTCACATATCCCACCTGAAATCTCACGCTGCAGCCAGGCAGAGGAGGTGCTTCATGAGCTGCGCAGCACAGCGCCACCTAATAGCGGGAGGAGAAATTGCAGCTGCAGACTGCTTTTCTATCTGCTCCCTGAAAGGAAGGGAAAGGGAAAAGGGAAAACACTCTTGCTACTGTCTGATAGTAATTGGGGTCCTGGGGCTAATAACATATGAACAAAAGAAACCTATCAAGAAAAAATTGGTGTAGAAAAGGTGGCCCCTATTGTAGCACTCCCAATAATGTAATGATGAATGTATTAAAAATTAAACTTTTATAATATAAAATATAGGCGGACTACCCAACAGAAAGTGTATCACCTTGCCATATATGCATCTCAGCACTATACCATAATAGTGTAACGGACTGTTGTATTTAGGTATTAGGGTACAACAATAATAATGATCCTCCTTATGTCCTGTTGGACTAAATACTATAGCTCTGTTTTGTCTAAAAGCAAAAATCGCCACTGGATGGGAGTGCAGTATATGTAATGTTCTCAGTACCACTGAGTTTAGCTACTCCCAATAAGACAAAGTGATGTTCGCCACTGGCTGAGAATGTGATATCAATAATTAAAATCCTTGTGTAACAGGAATGGCATTGTTAAATACAATGTCACAAAAGCTACCATGTTTATAGCCCCTGTTGAGCAGATAACGTTTTAAATGCTCAAGTTAGACAGAGCCAAATAGTATGGCTCTATTATTGGAACTCACAGTGTTTAGATTCTAGCTACTGTTGATATAATGTAGCTAGTTGCTTTGTACTGCAGAGCCTTCAGACTTATATGTCATCTTGGCAGATATATTACTTAGGCTTCGTCCATGGTTGCTGCTTGCTGGCGGAGGCGCGCTGAGGCGTGCTCCCGCTCAGCACTGAGCCCCTACAGCCGCAATTAGAGCGGCTTTAGTAGGGGCTCGCCTACGCTTCCGGAAATGCGCGGAAGCGCTGGTCTTACCAGAATGTAAAATTTTCCCGCTTGCCGGCGCGCAGGGCCGGTAACGTGAGCGGTTCGCCCAATGAGGGCGAACCAGCTCCGTGACGTCACTGGTCCTTCCCCGGCCCGCCCCGGCACGCCCCCTGACGGCGCGCAGGGAAAGCAACCGCAAGGCCAGGGAAAGCACCCGCTTTCCCTGAGCCTCAGTGCGCCTCATCACGCCAGCGGGGAGCTTGGCCGAGGCCTTAGTCTCTAACATTTATAAATGCTGAGGCTGCGCAGTTACAAAGAAACCTACTTTAAGCCATTAACACCAAATAACCTTTGAAGGTAAAGATATCAGCTTTTCCTTGATAAATATTATGTTTGAAGCACCCATTGATGTACACTTGCTCTCTGCAGCTGATCATTTTATTCAATAGTTGTGAGTTCCTAGATTTTCGTGTAACTCAATTATATAGCTTAAGAATGGCCTCCATGGCTCATCTTGCTTGTCTGTATTGCACTGTTGTTCCATGTATATGCCAAATGAGCCCACATGTAAATCGTTCCCATACAAATCGTAGCATCTGTGCGCATCAGTGTTATTTGGCATTTGGACAAAACTCTGTGTGGAATGGTTGTGCTCAACAGCTCTGCTAACTGCTCATATAGCTATGAGTTGCCGGTTAAAATACTTTCCTCCCTCGCTATGCTCAGGGGAGCACACGTGAGGCTAAATTGAGCTCTGTCTAACCTACAGCTTAATACTCTGTTGCTTCCGGGGTCACATGGTCTGAACTAACGTAACGGCGTGTGGCACCGACAGCCGTTTCGCGTCTAGTGCCGCTTTCTCAAGGTGGCAACGTCCCTCAAGGAGAAAGGGGATTTTATTCCCTAGCATTGTCATGGCAACTTCCTGATTGCTGCAGCCGCTGTATGGTAAGTTTTAAAGTAAGGCCAGGAGCACACACAGCGCTATGCGGCGCTGCGTGGCTGCATGTGCGCCTCTGTCTGCTGGCTGATGTTTGAAGATTCCCAGCAGACGGAATGCTACGCGGAGGAGCGGGGGGAGTGGTCCGGAGGGAGCAGGGGGAGCGGGCCGGAGGGAGCGGGGGGAGTGGGCCGGAGGGAGTCGGACGGAGGGAGCACGGGCCGGAGGGAGCAGGGGGAGTGGGCTGGAGGGAGTGGGCCGGAGGGAGTCGGACAGAGGGAGCACGGGCCGGAGGGAGCAGGGGGAGCAGGGGGAGCGGGCCGGCAGGAGCAGGGGGAGTGGGCCGGAGGGAGTGGGCCGGAGGGAGCCGGACGGAGGGAGCAGGGGCAGCGGTCGGAGGGAGCGGGGGAATGGAAATTGACCAAGTTACACTGCCTTGTACATAGTGTACATACTGTATAGCTTATGAGATTTATGTAAACTCTGCACATGGGGTTAATATTTTATTGGGTAGTCATGTAACGCACACCCTCCTCCTGGAACAAAACAAAACCTACATACAGTATCGTGCGGTTACAAATGAGACCGCAGAGCTTGAGCAGAGTGAGACACAGGACGTGGGATAACAGTTTCCTGTCACCTGTGTGGTTTTGTCAGTGAATTCAATAAAAGCTGGTTTATGTTGTTGTCATTTTATGTTGGCTTCTTATGGCCACAAACTCATAGATCTGGTGCATATTGTTTTACATCAGTATGGGGAACATATTAGAATAAGTCAGACATTGTTTATAACTTCCTTTTATAAATACAGATACCCTGCCTTTAGTTAGTATATTGTAATATTAACAGTGTAACAATACTTTTTTATAATGCATTAAAATAAATATTCTTTGTATATTTATATGTTGGGTCTTATACATTTTTCTGTTAACTGCTAAGAATATATATATATCAAAATTTTCTTGTCTCCACTTGCGCCTAGGTCATTCTTTTTGGGAAATCTTTCGTTACCAGCCCGTGGAGCGGTAGACCTTTTGGCTGCAGACTGAGTCAGGGAAAGTTAGATTGTGAGGTATTATACCCTCCAGTATATGTGGTAAATTATATTATTTATTGTCTTTTGTTGATTGCGCTTATTGTATTCTGTATTATATATATATAATATCTATATATAATATCATATCATATATCTAATATAGATCTCTATATATCTATTATATAATATATAATATATATATATCTAGCTATATATATCTACATACAGTGGTTGACAAATCACCAAAAAATCTACTCGCCACACAAAAAAATCTACTCGCCACCTAGTACCAAACGTGTGCTGCTTGGGCCAATATTTACTCGCCCGGGGGTTAAATGCACTCGCCCGGGGCGAGCAAATGTATAGGTTTGTCGAACACTATATATATATATATATGCTAAGAGAAAGAGCGGGCCCCGCATCCACAAGACAAGTAAAGGTGACTAAATACCGACTTCAATAAATACTTAATAGTAAGTCAGTGGTGCTACAAGGGCCAAATTATGTGATATGAGAAAAAGAGAAGGAAGCCCCAAATAATAGCACTCTAGTATACCAGTTGAATATACAAATACAATTTTTATTGAATTAACTGTCACAGAACAAAGCGATAACCAAGTAAACAAATCATAACATCCAATGCGCATTGGATGTTATGATTTGTTTACTTGGTTATCGCTATTTCCTCCTTAACTTAGCCCTTTTCTGCAGCACTTAGCTTCCCCTTGTTTGATACACTCAAGGGTACACACCTCTTCATTTTGATAACCACTCGCCCGTGGCGAGTGGATTTAGGCCGCTGGCGAGCCGTGCTGCAGCTCTATGAATTCCCCTGCTCGTGCCAATTTTTTTTTTTTTTTAAATAAATAAATAATCCCCCTCCCTGATTGGGTTAACGCGGGGAAGAGCCCCTTCCCCTGATCTCCTCCCCCTGATCTCCTCCCATGAGTCAGGGGGGGCCCGGCCGGGTGCCTGTTAATTACATTTGAAAAAAAAGTTTAAAAAAATGGCGGCGATTCCCGTGGTCCCGGCGCGCGTGCACAGGGCAAGCAGGGTGTCCTGCCCTCTGCGCTGCCTGTTCCCCCC
>WSYH01001697.1:0-52798 GCA_036426205.1 Ascaphus truei
GGGGGGGGGGGTTCCCTGAGCATTAATTTCTGGCTCAGGGAACCCCCTGCTCACTGTACAATATTATTAAATCTCTCTCTGCTGCAAACACATCTCGCCCCCAGTATGTGCAGTAATTTACTGAACATGTACTGTAGAATAAATGCATAGTTTTATTTATTCGGGTTTATTACACAGTATACTGTATGGCCGGAAAACATCAGCATACAGTACAATATAATCCATCGAAATCCCCCCATTAGCCGTTTTCTTTTCTGAGGAAAAACAAAATGAAAAGTTTTAATGTACAGTAATGGTCAGCCCCCTAAAGAAGTACCCAGCCAGCCCCACCAAAATAATACGGCAAAAATACAGTACTCACCATACTGTACAGTATTACTAAATTTCCCATTCAGCTTGCGCCGGCGCCGGCCCACTTCCAGTCCAGCTTTCATCATCACCCACGTCGATAGTTTGCAGAGGGACTAGCCCACCTGTAGTCAGCGGGAAATCGCTTAGGTACATGCAAGCTTCATCAAAACTGGCTGCGAAATCCATCTCAGAGTTGTCACCGACGGCGGGACCATGATGATAAGCTGGTGCTGCTGCTGGTTCTGGTTCTGGTTCTGGCGCATTGCTTGGCAGGGACTGTCGCTTCTTATTTCGTTTTAACACGACCCTTCGCCTTTTGCCGCCTCCATTATCATAGATACGGGAAAAACCCTGTGACACACACCAATACCCTCCAACAAATTGGGGCTCAATACGGTGAAAACAGGGGTCACTACATAACCTTTTCCTTATTGCATGCTTCCACAAATGAGGAGTTGGCGAAAATCTGTAAAAGTCATAATTTTCGATAAAATACTGATAAATTTGAACAACTGTTGCCATCTTATCCTCTGTTGCATTAATAGCGGCCCATATCAAATAAGCATAACTTCTGTCAGGTTTTTGGAAAGCGGGCTCCACTTGAACACTCATGTCTCTGTAGAATAGTGTAAGTGAAAATGATCTTTGTCTTTATTTAATACAGTACTGTATGTAAAGCCTAAATTGATACATTTTTTGCAACTCTTCCTTCAGTCTCAAGGACAAGTTACAATACTGTAGCATACTGTACTGGGATAAAGTAACTTTTTTTGTAAACGAAACAACTTGCAAAGCCCACACATTACTTAAGTCATGAGTTTATGCCATCTGGTGGACAAACGAAACATTGCAGCCTAGTAAATTCTTCTCGTTATCATTTAACAGATCAGCCGCCCGTCAGCCAGGCATGAACCGTGGCTGGGAAGGCAAACGCAACGCAGCATGCAAGAGGTGAGCAGCGGCGGATTCCAGGTTTCTGCCAGGTACAAACCAGGCATTTGCTCGAATAAAGTGTGTCGGTGCAGTAGGTGCATGATCTGACCATGAAATATCATGGATCCTCATAGAGATGATCTTTGGAACCAATCTGTTACATATAAAAAAAAGTAATCTATTCTGCTATATCGTGAGTGGGGATGAGAAAAAAATGTGTAACCTTTTTCATTGGGATGTAACTCTCTCCAGATGTCTGACATCTGATTTTCTTTTAATCCTTTAAGGAGAGCCGCCATACCTTGCTTTTTCTTCGCTTTGGCTTCATTCTTATGGTTCTATGGGTCCCATTGGTATTAAACATTTCAGGCTTCAGATCAACGAGGAGAAACTTAAATATCCTTTGCTGATAAATATACATTCACAAAATTTTGGCGCTAACGTTTTAAGATGCATATGTGTATTTTCGGAGTGTTTTAATGCTATAAACCACCACCCGTTTCTGTGCTGCACATGGGATTTCTTGAAACAATCATTAGTAGGATAAGGAAGTACTGTTACATAAGGATATTATAAGCCCAGTAATGGTCAGCAATGATTTTTCCTCCTTAGTTTAACCACAGACAGAAGATATTTTACTTCTCTCTTCACTGGTCAATAAGAATACATAGTTTTCACTGCCAAGGACAAGCGTGTGAGATTCAGGGGTTATGGCAAAACAAAACCACACATTGGAAATGTTTGACTACAAAGAGTCGGATTGTTTTGTGACTCATTGCGGAATCTGCAGATGTATTGTTAAAATCCACCAGCGGATTTAATCTAATGGCAGTTTGGGATTCATCCGCGTGGTTTGAAACTAACAATTTGTCTGTGGATTTTAAACAGCGGAACGGATATTGAATGTCAAATTTGTAAAAATCCAGGAAACGGATTTCGATTGCTGCACCCATCTCTAGTGCTAATACGCCTTATCTCAGGTTGAGGATCTTTCCCGAACCACTGAAGGAAGCAATCATCAGACCTCTTCTAAAAAAGACTTCATTAGATCCAGATTGCATGACTAATTACAGGCCCATATCAAACGTTCATTTCCTTGGGAAGCTTATTGAGAAAGTGGTGGCAACCCAACTGGAAAGCCGTCTCTCAAGCCATGAAATTTATGACGCATTCCAGTCAGGATTTAGAAGATGGTATAGTACTGAAACAGATATGGTTCATGTGCTAAATGATCTCCTGATGGTGACAGATAGAGGTGATTGTTCGATCTTAGTACTTCTTGACCTCTCTGCAGCATTTGATACCATCAACTATGGGATATTAATGGAGTGCCTGAAGGATTTCTGTGGACTTGGTGGCACAATTCTCAGCTGGTTCAGATGTTTTCTCACTGGCAGGTCACAGAGAATATCTTCAGGAATGTACTGCACCAGTGCCACTGTCATGAGGAGTGCCACAAGATTCTATATTGTCTCCTATGTTGCTCGCAGGGTACATGCTGCCATTAGGTGACATAATCAGACGGCATGGCCTAGGTTATCGCTGCTATCAAATGAATCTCAATTCTAATTGTCCTTTGCACCAGGCACTAAGGACCCATTATCAGTCTTCAATAGATATTGATCTGAACCCCTAGAGTGAATGAGTTCCAGTTTGTCGAGGATGAATCTTGATAAGACAGAAGTGCTCATAGTGAATGCTCACTGTCAGAAGACAACAAGATTGTAGCTCGGTCCTAGCACTGGCCTTAAGCTTGGGGCTCCCTGTTGCTAAACTCTGTCCATGGGCAGAATCTTGGTTTTGTCCTTGATTGTAACTTGACCCTTAAACATCAGGTGTCAGTTGTGATCAAATCTTCATTCTTCCACCTAAAGAACACAGCCAGGATTAAGCTCTTGATCCCCCCCCAGAGGATCTTACTATGCTTGTTCATGCCTTTGTGTCCTCACACCTGGACTACTGTAATGCACTCTACCTGGGTCTTCTGGCAAAAGATCAGTGCCTCCTGCAGCTGGTGCAGAATGCTGCGGCTATGTTTTTATCTCACCAGACCCGTTCTTGCCCCTTGACACCTGTTCTCCGATCTCTGCACTGGCTACCTGTAAAATGGCGAATTAATTTCAAGATTAGCTTGTTGACATTTTAAGCACTACATGACCAGGGTCCTAGCTATCTGAAAGAGCTTCTAGTTCCCTACACTTCCATTTGCTCACTTAGATCTGTAGATGAAGGACTCCTAACAGTTCCTAGAATCTCCTTAACTTCCTTTGGGGCTCGAGCTTTTAGCCATTCTGCTCCCACAGTTCGAGAGGCCCCCTCTCTGGAAATCTATCAAAACAGGCTCAACACCTACTTGTTTACCCAGGCATTTAATTAATGAACCACAACTTGTCTGGAATGTAATAGTTACAGTACTGTCCCATCCTGTATTGTATCTTTTCTTGTGTTTGATCTTGTTTATAACCTTAAATGAATTCGCCTTTTTCTCTTTTTGTAACTGTGAAGTGCTTTGAGTCCCATTGGGAGAAAAGAGATATATAAATAAATGTATTAATATTATTACTATTACACATACACTGGGGCCTATGCAGAGAGCAGCGAATTTTAAAATTGGCGAATTTATTAAAAAGTAGCTTTTTTGGAGAGTTTTAATCTCCATATGCAGAAAAGTGTGAATTCTGCTATGTTTAACATGGATGCGTGTGGCGAGTTTAAATTGGCGAGATGCGCGCTTCAGAAATGTGTTAAAACAAATTCGCGCCTTTTTTTTTCCCTTTGCAATGGCCGCGAGCAGCAGTTTTTTTTGGCGAGGCAAAACGGAGACAATCGCGCCATTTTATTGGCGCGAACAGCCGCTAGATGCCGTTCGCGCCTCTCTGCATACGGATATTTTTTAAACTGGCGAGATTGCGGTTCTCGCCAGCCGCGAGGCGAGTTTTACAAATAGAAAAGAAAAATTGGCGCGTTTTTCGGAAATCTCCATTTTCTGCTGTTTTCTGCGCGATTATCTCCAAAAAATGGCGAATTTCGAAAATTCGCTGCTCTCTGCATAGGCCCCACTGTGTTTAGAAAAAACGGGACCCTTTTTATTTTTCATCCTATTTTGCAGAAAAATCACTATATTTTCATGAAAATTTGAGCAATTATAGGTCTGTCACAGTAAATTATTACATTTAAGAATTATTTGATACTGTTTTGAATTGTTGACGGAATGATAACCTCATCAAGTGCACAGTTACAAAACAGTGTTTAGCTAAGAAGATAAGCACATTATCAAGTGCTTGAGACAGAGCAGAAATGGTGGTCCTAAATGCTTATATTAAATGTTTCCTGATAAATGATAGTCGCTACGAGGACTTAAAAAAGTAATACGTAAAATATCGTATCGTTCAGGAGTGGGAGCAGCTGGATCAACTTTATCGATTATACAATCAGATAGTGGCGTTCCTGTCTTCAGGCGTACGTTTCAACAGAAGGAGACATTTTGAACACACTCTTGAACTCAAACTTTATAGTAATGTTAGTGTTTCAGATAAGATTACAACAGTTTAGCACCTTTACGAGCTACAAAGGAAAAACTCATATTTCCCATTTAATTAACATGAACCTACCGCAGTACCTACCTCTGATACTTGTTGACATAATACTGTGACATCAATTTAGGTAAAATCAGTTGATTGTCTACATTGTGCATCTTATATGGTGTTAATCTACATAACAGATTTACAATTATGCAAATTATCATGGGGATTGAGCGATAAATATATAACATGATTTTTTTTTTAAGGGGTCTCTTTTTTACTGAACATGGTGTATATATCCCTCAAATACACCTTTCTACAACACATGGAGTGACACTCATTCACAAATTCATATTTGATAATTGCATAAATAGAGTTACATACAAATATAAATAATACAAATAAGGATAAGCCTGTACAAACAGATACAGGGGCCTATGCAGGAAACGGCGAGAATGGCCATTCGCCAGACGTAGAACTGGCCATGTTTTTGGCGGATTCCCCTCGCAGTATGCAGGAAGGTGCGCATACCTGTGAGAGGAATCCGGCGGAGAGATGGCGAGCCCTGTCGAGAAGGGCTCCGCTGGCGAGATCTGTCAGCTGAGAGCGAGATCCACCTCTCTCTGCACAAATCTCGCCGGCAAATAAAAAATGTTTACATTACAATTGTATTAATATTGTAGATGTGCAGGGGGTCTCCGGAGATGAACCGCGTTGGTTAGATGTCCGGGGACCTCCTGCTTCACGAGATACAGGCCCCGTTATGAGGTGCCGGTATCTCCTATGCATGAAGATAGCCCGATCACGTGACGCGGGACATTTCCATTCATAGGAGCTACCGGCACCCCATAACCGGGCCTGTATCTCGGGAAGCTTTGGATTCCCGGACATAAAACCAACACGGTTCATCTCCGGAGACCCCCTGCACATGTACACTATTAATACAAATACATTAATGCTGCTTCATTACCTTAGCGGCTATCCGTTAAGGCAATGAAGGGGTTAAGTCAAAGTAGCATGTTTATTGGGGACAATTGTCCCCAATAAACATTGCAATACACAACACGCCCACCCCCTGTGCCCCAACAACCCTCATAGCCCCCTTATATACATTACACCTAGGTATTTGTTTAGGCACAGGAATGGTACTATGGGCCGGCGGTTGCCCTCGGGTGTTCCCGCAGGTGTCCGGAGGTCACCACTTGCCTTCAGTACCAATTGTGTGCCCCAAAAAATCAATTACAAATACATAAATCCTTTTAAATAAATACACCCCCCGCCCCCCTAACACATACAGTATAGTCATGGGCAACATGACTATTATACACATATGGATTATAGTGCATTTGCCCATGTAAAATACATGAATCCCAATAAATAAAATAAATACATCTTGCACTCAACCTTGGCCTCCAGCCACGATGAAGGCCACCCTCATCTTCATCACCGTCCATGCCCTCGGGTGCTGAAAAACAAACACAAGCATAAAAAGAGCCAATGTAATGTCCCCTAACCCCTTAATCACCTTAGCGGTTATTAGCCGTGACAGTCATTAAGGGGTTAACCCACCCTCACCCACCACTGGGGTGGCCTAACCACCCTCACCCCTAACCACTGGGAGGCCTACCCTCCCTCCCTTGGGGACAATACCCCCTACCCCCAATACCCACAATCAAAACAATACACATAACAATAATTAATAAACAATACAAAAGCCACCCACCCCCTGTGCCCCCCCCATAAATCATCATTTATTAGTTCACATACAGGGTTAATACACCAGACCTACGGTAGTCCCGGGTGGGCCCGACGGGTATCCGTAAGCCCCACAGTGGCCCAACAAAGGGTTTCACACGGGGTCTGAAGGCTTACGGGTGGTCCCGCCAGGCGCCGTGGTCCACCAGGTGGTCTCCGTGGGTCACTGTGGGCCCCAAATGGGGTCTCCACCAGGTGGTCTCCCCGGGTCAGCCCCACAGGTGTCCTCGGGTCCTCGGGTGGTTCCCACGGGAGTCTGGGGGCCCTCGGGTGGTCCCTATAGGTCAGCGGTGCCCCCACAGATGTGGGGCTACCGGTTCTTCCCCGCAGGTGTCCCCCGTGGACCCGGCAGCCTTGTACCCGTGGAAAGTCCGAAGAGACCTCAGGTGGTCTCCAGAGGTCCCCGCAGACCTAAGGAACCAACCCTGTATGTAAAAAAAATAAACCTGTCCTATACATTTAAATACATAAATACTCCCCCCCCCCCCACACACACACGCACATGTTACAATGATATACAGTACAGTAATGGGCAAAATAACTATTATCCAGATATGGATAATAGATTATTTGACCATTATTAAACACATTAACTAGCATTATAAAATAAATACAGTTCTACTAACCTCATCAATATGAATTCTCTCCGCCTGCAAGTTCCCTCTGTCCTCCGTAGCCAAAAAAATACATAGCAAATACATTCTGGTGTCACTTAACCCCGTAATCACCTGATCGGTTAATAACCGCAAAGGTAATTAAGGGGTTAAGCCACCCTGGCCCGATACCCACCCTTCACCCATTCATTTGTACAGTGGCTTCATCATGTATGGTGCAAGAAAAGGTAAGCGCAAACCCTATAATAAATCAACAAATAAATCACAAAAAATGATATCACCAAGAGGAGATGCTGCTGGTGTGAGGAATTTCACAATCCCTCAATAGACAACAGGAGGAATACACAGAGCGCAAGAACTCCTCTCGTGGGTAAATGGAAGTTCACAGGAATCAGATCAACATGTATTAAAAGAAAAGAGAAAAGATCATGGTACAATACAGTTTAATTAACAAAAAAAATCCTTTGAGCAGTGAGCTCCAGTACACTCACATGCTCCACGATCATTAAAAGCAGTTTAACCAACTCAGGGTTAGGAGCGACGCCCGCAATACAGCAAACACAGCTCACACGAATCCTCTGGGTAGGGACAGTCTCCTCCGCATCAAAACAGCGTCTGACGTCACAAGACTTCCTCGGCTTTCCTCCAACGGTAAGGGGGGAGTAGCAGGATACAGAGTCAGCGTCAGCGTTGAGATCTTTACAGCGGGAGAACAGCTGGTTTGCAGAAAGCGGTGAGTGGGTCAAGTGGGTCAAGTAATGGTAAGTCAACAAAAGAAATGTATTTTTTTTTACTTTTACAGTTTTTTTTTAACATGTGATAGTTTATTGTGTAATTGATTTGGATAGCATTGTAATTGATTTTGGATTTGATTAATTAATGGTAATATATTTCTGTTCACTTGCTTGGTTTAAAGAGTATACTTGTTTGGATTGAATTGTATTTTGTTTGGAATATTTTATTGTTAATATTGATTTGCATAGTGTACATGATGCACAGATTATATGCATCTTGTACACACTGTAAAATTCAATGTTTTGATTGCAGATTGGGAGATTGACATTTGTTAGATATTGATTGGTAGATAAGAATTATTTTATTTTGAATTAAAAAAAAAAAATTATGTGGCTATTTAATATTTTAATTTTTATATGCAATGTGATTTATTGATTTGGAGATGTGATATTTTCATTTGTGCATGTTTTTTTGAATGCTTAAACATTTCTTTGTATATTGGTTAATCATGTGTATGTATATATATATATGTGTGTGTGTGTGTGTGTGTGTGTATATATATATATATATGTGTGTATATATATGTGTATACATACATGCATACATACATACATACATACAAACATACATACATACATACATACATACATACATACATACATACATACATACATACATACATGATGAAGCCACTGTACAAATGAATGGGTGAAGGGTGGGTATCGGGCCAGGGTGGCTTAACCCCTTAATTACCTTTGCGGTTATGAACCGATCAGCTGATTACGGGGTTAAGTGACACCAGAATGTATTTGCTATGTATTTTTTTGGCTACGGAGGACAGAGAGAACTTGCAGGCGGAAATAATTCATATTGATGAGGTTAGTAGAACTGTATTTATTTTATTATGCTAGTTAATGTGTTTAATAATGGTCAAATAATCTATTATCCATATCTGGATAATAGTTATTTTACCCATGACTGTACGACATGTGTGTGTGTGGGGGGGAGGGGGGGATTAGGGGGGGGTGGTATTTATGTATTTTAATGTTTAGGACAGGTTAATTTTTTTTACATACAGGGTTGGTTCCTTTGGTCTGCGGGGACCTCTGGAGACCACCTGAGGTCTCCTCGGACTTCCCACGGGTACAAGGCTGCCAGATCCACGGGGAACACCTGCGGGGAAGAACCGGTGGCCCCACCTCTGTGGGGGCACCGCAGATCCGTAGGGACCATCCGAGGTCCCCCAGACCCCCTTGGGAACCACCCGAGGACCCTCAGACACCTGTGGGTCTGACCCAGGGCCCCCCAGACACCCACAGAGACCACCTGGTGGACCACGGCGCCTGGCGGGGACCACCCGTAGGCCTTTAGACCCTGTGTGAAACTCTTTGCTGGGCCACTATGGGGCCTACGGACACCCGTCGGGCCCAACGGTGACTCCCGTAGGTCTGGGGTATTAACCCTTTATGTGAAAAAATAAATCATGATTTCAGGGGGGCACAGGGGGTGGGTGGGTTCTGTATTGTTTATTAATTATTGTTATGTGTATTGTGGGTCTGTGTACTGTTTTGATTGTGGGTATCGAGGGTAGGGGGTATTGTCCCCAAGGGAGGGAGGGTAGGCCTCCCGGTGGGTAGGGTTGAGGGTAGTTAGGCCTCACGAGGGTGGCTAGTGGGGGGGGGGGGGGGGTGCTTAGGCCTCCAGAGTGGTGGGTGTGACGGTTCAGGGGATTCCTTCCTGGAGATGTGTCCCTGATGCTCCACTCCTGCCTGCCTCTTCTGTTCCTTCCCTACCTTCCCCTTCCATTCTCCCTTCCTCCGCCCTCAGCTGTCCCTCTGTGACAGCCTCTGACGTCATCCCGGCATCGGCGCGCGCTCCCCGCAAGACACGCACATCCTCTCGGTCTTCCATTCCCTGTTGCGGTGCCCCCTGCTCACGGCACCCCTCGGCTCCCGCTCCAGTCCCCTTACCTCTGCGGTCTCTCCTTCTGCCTGTCCTCCATCCTCGGCGGGTGCTCCCGCGGTGCTCCACGCGCCTCGTGATGCAGCCTGTGCGCGCGCACTCTAACTTTACAGAGGGCGCGCGCACATGCTCCTCTTGTAGGCTCTCTCAGACTCCTGGCTCCTCCTCTCATGCTCTGCAGGCTATCTCCCTCACTGGCTCACCTTTCTCCTCCTCTTCTCCTCCTCACATATCCCTGCTGTCTCCCACTTCACCCTCTGCTCCTCCTCTAGCTCCCATTGGTGTTCCCTCCTTTATAACCCCTGTCTGTCCTTTCTCTCATTGCTCTGCATAGTTCTTTGTAACCTCTGTGTGTGCAGTCCTATGCTTGGCTCTCCTGTGTTTTCCAGCTTCTGTTCCTGCTCCTGCTTACCCCTGGATTTCCCTGGCTTGACCTCTGCTTGTACTGGATTACCCTGCTCGCTATTGCCCTTGAACCCTGCTTACGGACACAACTTTGCTGACTTCTGTGATCCCTGGACTCTGGCTTACAAACATTTACGATCCTGATCTCTATATCCCTGGACTCTGGTACACGGACATCACTACTCTTACTCTGAACCCCAAAGGCGTTGCAAGTATTACTAACCATCTCTCCACAGGCACGGCAACGCCATACCACACTCCGGGCACTCCCTCACTGCTGTGGGTGCGTGGTAATACCCTTCCCACCTCAGTACTGGGGACTGGCCAGGTCTGCGGGCATACAGGCGTTACATTATGCAGAGCCCAACAAATGCAGACCCCCCTGAGGTGGGTACAGGTGTTTCTCTTGAGCACTTACAATTTGTGAGCAATCAGCTGACCACAGTTTCCCAGCAACTTGCTAACCTCTCCCTTCAGGAGACGCCAATGGCTCCATCACCCCCTGTTGCTATGACTTATGCTAACACTGGACCCCGTATTCCACCGCCTAACCGCTATGATGGGGACCCCCTCGCTTGTCGCGGTTGCCTAAACCAATGCGAGGTGCAATTTGAAATGTCTCCCTCTCAGTTTCCTAATGGCCGTTCTAAGGTGGCATACATCTACGCTTTGCTCACCGGCGATGCCCTCGCTTGGGCCTCACCTCTCTGGGAACATAAGAGTGAATAAACCCAGGATTACCCCAAATTTTGGCGTGAATTCCAGCAAGTATTTGATACTCCCGCACGGCGCGAGACGGCCGCATTCTCTCTCTTCCATATTTCACAGGCTCGAAGATCTGCTGCCAAGTACGCGATAGAATTCCGTACCCTCGCCACGGAGACGCAATGGAATGATGAGGCACTCGCCGCCGCATACTGGCATGGTCTCTCTGACACCCTGAAGGATGATCTTGCTACTCATGCCCGGCCTTCTTCCCTGGAGGAGTTGATTACTCTCAGTGTACGTATGGACCTGCGCACCAGGGAACGACGGCACGAGAGACACTGTTCTCGTTCTCTTTCTTCCCCTGTTGTCTCGCACAGGTCGCCCTCTTTGCCTCTCCTGGCATTGGTCGCCCCGGAGCCGATGCAAATCGGTAGCCAACAACTTTGGGCCGCGGAGAGAATGTGACGCCGTCAGAAGGGACTCTGTTTCTACTGTGGTTCTTCGGAACATCGCCTCCAGAACTGTTCCCTGAAGCCGGGAAACGGGAACACCCAGTAAAGGTAGAGGGGCTTCTACTGGGTACTGCCTCTCCTTGCCCCTCTCTCCCTGAGGATCTTCCAAAGAAGTTTATGCTTCCTGCTACTCTGGAGGGCCATGACCTCCTATTGGAAGTAAAGGCTTTCATTGACTCTGGATCTGGCGGTAACTTCCTGGACCAAACCTTCGCCTCTGAGAACCAAATTCCTATGGTCAATAGAAAAGCACCTATTGGTCTCAAGGCCATTGACGGTCGCCCGCTCCAGCCAGCATTTATCATCTGGGAGTCCATTCCTCTCACACTGACCTTGTCCGACGGTCATAAAGAGGTAATAGTGTTTGATATCTTCCATTCTCCTAGCGTTCAACTTATTTTAGGATTGCCTTGGCTTCAACTCCACAATCCGCTCATTGATTGGACCGGCACCATGCCTATCCAGTGGCCTTCCTCCGCTGAGTCGGCTTCCTCAGCTCCTCCTGTTGCGGTACTTGCCGGTCTGGATTCCATCCCTTCCAATCTCTCGATTCTTCCGACCGTGTACCATGAGTTCCTGGACGTGTTCAACAAGGTACAGGCTGAGGTTCTACCTCCTCATCGTCCATACGATTGTCCTATCGATTTAATTCCAGGGACCATTCTCCCGAAGTCGAAGTCTTACCCGTTGTCTGTTCCTGAAACCGAGGCCATGACGTCTTACATCCAAGAAAACTTGGAGAAAGGATTCATCCACAATTTGACCTCCCCCGCTGGGGCAGGCTTCTTCTTCGTGAAGAAGAAGGATGGATCGTTAAGACCTTGTATCGACTTTCGCGGACTCAACAAAATCACGGTAAAGGATCGGTACCCCCTTCCCTTAATCTCTGAACTTTTTGATCGTCTCCAGGGAGCCTCTATCTTCTCCAAGCTTGATTTAAGGGCCTATAATCTCATTCGCATAAGGGAAGGGGACGAATGGAAAACCGCGTTTAAGACGCGATCTGGACATTATGAGTATCTAGTAATGCCCTTTGGTTTATGCAATGCTCCTGCCGTCTTTCAAGAGTTCATGAACGACATCTTCCATTATGTGTTGGGAACATTTGTTATTGTATACTTGGATGACATTCTCATTTTTTTCTAAAAACTTAGATGAACACATTTACCATACCAAACTGGTGCTG
The DNA here is from genome assembly GCA_036426205.1 of Ascaphus truei. Taxonomy (NCBI): domain Eukaryota; kingdom Metazoa; phylum Chordata; class Amphibia; order Anura; family Ascaphidae; genus Ascaphus; species Ascaphus truei. Next base: position 12,683 of record WSYH01001697.1, read on the forward strand.
TCTAGGCTCCGTACTAACCACCTATACGCCAAGATGGAGAAATGTTTGTTCCACCAGACTTCTACTGCCTTCCTAGGCTATATTATCTCTAACCAAGGTTTCTCTATGGACTCAGAGAAATTGAAGTCTGTCCTCGACTGGCCGCTGCTTAATTCTCTCAAGGCCGTGCAGCGTTTTCTCAGCTTTGCCAATTATTACAGGAAATTCATCAGACATTTTTCTTCAATAGCTCTCCCCATCACTGCCTTGACCAAAAAAGGTGCCGATCCCACGTCTTGGTCCCCTGAAGCCATTGATGCATTCGAGTTTCTCAAAAAAGCCTTTGTCTCTGCTCTCATCCTACGTCACCCGGATACCTCTCTTCCCTTCACATTGGAAGTTGACGCTTCGGACGTGGGAGCTGGTGCAGTCCTTTCTCAGAGATCCTCTCCCCAAGAAAGACTCCATCCCGGTGGTTTTTTTTCTCGGAAATTTTCGTCTGCCGAAAGAAATTATGATGTTTGTAATCGTGAACTTTTGGCCATGAAATTGGCTCTTCAAGAGTGGAGGCATCTTCTAGAAGGCACCAAGGAACCTGTTGCCATCCTCACCGACCACAAAAATTTGCTGTATATCGAGGGGGCCCGATGCTTCGGATCTAGTCAGGCTCGTTGGTCTCTTTTTTTATCCCGTTTTAACTATACCATCTCGTATATTCCTGGTACCAAAAATATCAAAGCGGATGCTATCTCTCTCGCCAGTTCGCCAAAGAAAACGAATCTAATGAATCCACGGAACCAATTCTTCCTGCCAAGTGCATAATCTCTGCCAATAATTTTGATGTGTTGGATGAAATCAACAAAGCTCAGGTTCACATTCCCAGCAGGTTCAGGGTACCAGCGGGACGCCTATACGCAGCTCCACAGTTTCGCCACAAGATTTTACTTTGGGGACATTCTTCTAGATCTGCCGGCCATCCTGGCTTCAAGAGGACAGCGGACCTTATTAAACGGATATTTTGGTGGCCTAAGATGAACAAAGACATTTTTGATTTCACTAGTGCTTGTCCGGTATGTGCCCAGAGTAAGATGGCCCATCACAAACCTTCTGGCCTTCTCATGCCTCTCCCCATCACGGAGCAACCCTGGAAAGACATCTCTATGGATTTCATTGTCGAACTGCCCAATTCTAAAGGAATGAATATCATTCTTGTTGTAGTAGACAGATTTTCTGAACACTCACACTTTATTCCCCTCAAGGGTCTTCCTAATTCTGCAACTTTGGCCGATATTTTTTCCAAGGAAATTTTCAAATTACATGGCGTTCCCATTTCAATTGTCTCTGACAGAGGGTCTCAATTCATCTCTAAGTTCTGGCGGGCGTTTTCCCAGAGACTCGGAATTTCTCTTCTTTTTTCTTCCGGATACCATCCTCAGACCAATGGTCAGACTGAAAGGATGAATCAAACCTTAGAGCAATATCTCAGATGTTTCGTCTCTGAGTCACAAGACAACTGGGTGGACCTGTTACCATGGGCCGAATTTGCGATCAACTCTCTTAAGAATGAGTATACACAAGAGTCTCCTTTCTTCATCAATTTCAATTTTCACCCTTGCAGTCTTCCCCTCTCCTCCCCCCCTTCTGGCGTTCTCGCAACAGACTCCCATGTCACGACCCTGCAGAATTCTTGGAAAAGGATCCTTAAGTCCCTACAATCTACCGTCTCTAGACAAAAAATTTAAGCAGATCGTCGTCACCAACCAGGTTCTTCATTTAAGCCTGGTGACAGAGTGTGGTTGTCCTTGAAGAATATTAGGCATAAAACTCCATCTCCAAAACTGTCCCAAAGATTTCTGGGTCTGGCCTTCCTGCCTCTCACCTGTCTCCCATACAATCTATCCTAAACGCTGCTGCCAGAATCACTCTACTCTTTCCTAAATCTGTCTCAGCATCTCCCCTCCTGAAATCCCTCTCCTGGCTTCCGATCAAATCCCGCATCTCACACTCCATTCTTCTCCTCACTTTTAAAGCTTTACACTCTTCTGCCCCTCCTTACATCTCAGCCCTAATTTCTCGTTATGCACCATCCAGACTCTTGCGTTCTTCTCAAGGATGTCTTCTTTCTACCCCCTTTGTATCTAAAGCCCTCTCCCGCCTTAAACCTTTTTCACTGACTGCCCTACACCTCTGGAATGCCCTTCCCCTCAGTTCCCGACTTGCACCCTCTCTATCCACCTTTAAAACCCACCTTAAGACACACTTGCTTAAAGAAGCATATGAATAGCACTGTGGATATTCTGAACACATGATACATAAAGCTTGTCCCCCTGCAGACGCACTTACCAGAACTCCCTCCTACTGTCTCTGTACGTTCTCCCTACATACCAATTAGACTGTAAGCTCCTCGGGGCAGGGACTCCTCTTCCTTAATGTTACTTTTATGTCTAAAGCACTTATTCCCATGATCTGTTATTTATATTATCTGTTATTTATTTGATGTATTACTACTGTGAAGCGCTATGTACATTAATGGCGCTATATAAATAAAGACATACATACATACATAACAGAAAAGATTAATCCAGTCGCCTACCGTCTAGCACTACCTCCCACCATGAGGATCCCTTCCGTATTTCATGTGTCCCTACTCAAGCCTTTTGTCCAGATCTCGCACTTCCCGGATCCTTCCCGAAAACCCAACCCAGTGTCTACCCTAGGACAACAGGAGTACGAGATTCACTCTTTAATCGACTCTCGTTGGTCAAGAAACAAGCTCCAGTTCCTCGTCCACTGGAAGGAGTATGGACCGGAGGAGTGTTCATAGGTTCCAGCATGTCACATCCATGCTCCCAAACTTCTCCAGCAGTTCCATCTAAAATTTCCCCAGAAACCGTGGCTGGATCGCTCAGAGATCGATCCTCAAGGGGGGGATACGGTGACGGTTCAGGGGATTCCTTCCCCTCCATGTGTCCCATACGCTCTGCTCCTGCCTGCCTCTTCTGTTCCTTCCCTGCCTTCCCCTGCTATTCTCCCTTCCTCCGCCCGCAGCTGTCCCTCTGCGGCAGCCTCTGACGTCATCCCGGCGTCGGCGCACGCTCCCCGCAAGACACGCGCATTCTCTCGGTCTTCCGTTCCCCGTTGCGGTGCCCCCTGCTTACGGTCCCCCTCGGCTCCCGCTCCAGTCCCCTTACCTCCTGCGGTCTCTCCTTCTGCCTGTCCTCCATCCTCGGCGGGTGCTCCCACGGCGCGGTGCTCCGCGCGCCTCATGACGCAGCCTGTGCGCGCGCACTCTAACTTTACAGAGGGCGCGCGCACATGCTCCTCTTGTAGGCTCTCTCAGACTCCTGGCTCCTCCTCTCATGCTCTGCAGGCTATCTCCCTCACTGGCTCACCTGTCTCCTCCTCTTCTCCTCCTCACCTATCCCTGCTGTCTCCCACTTCACCCTCTGCTACTCCTCTAGCTCCCATTGGTGTTCCCTCCTTTATAACCCCTGACTGTCCTTTCTCTCATTGCTCTGCATACTGTAGTTCTTTGTAACCTCTGTGTGTGCAGTCCTATGCTTGGCTCTCCTGTGTTTTCCAGCTTCTGTTCCTGCTCCTGCTTACCCCTGGATTTCCCTGGCTTGACCTCTGCTTGTACTGGATTACCCTGCTCGCTATTGCCCTTGAACCCTGCTTACGGACACGACTTTGCTGACTTCTGTGATCCCTGGACTCTGGCTTACGAACATTACGATCCTGATCTCTATACCCCTGGACTCTGGCGCACGGACATCACTACTCTTACTCTGAACCCCAAAGACGTTGCAAGTATTACTAACCATCTCTCTACAGGCCCAGCAACGCCATACCACACTCCGGGCACGCCCTCACTGCTGTGGGTGCGTGGTAATACCCTTCCCACCTCAGTACTGGGGACTGGCCAGGTCTGCGGGCATACAGGCGTTACAGTGGGTGAGGGTGGGTTAACCCCTTAATGACGATCGCGGTTAATAACCGCTATGGTGATTAAGGGGTTAGGGGACATTACATTGGCTCTTTTTATGCTTGTGTTTGTTTTTCAGCACCCGAGGGCATGGACGGTGATGAAGATGAGTGTGGCCTTCATCGTGGCTGGTGGCCAAGGGTGAGTGCAAGATGTATTTATTTTATTTCTTGGGATTAATGTATTTTAAATGGGCAAATGCACTATTATCCATATGTGGATAATAGTTATTTTGGCCATTACTATTACTGTACAGTATATATTAGAGGGTTGGTGTATTTGTTTAAAAGTATTTATGTATTATGTAATTATTTTTTGGGGGCACAGAATTGATACTGCAGGCAAGTGGGGACACCTGCGGGGAACACCCGAGGGCCACCGCCAGCCTATAGTATCATTGCTGTGCATCCCCAAAATTACATAAATGTTCTGTATGTTACGGAGGTGTAGGGGTTGTTGGTGTATTACATATATATATATATATATTGTGGCTAGCGGGGTGGGTGCAGTGGGTATTAGCCCCAATGGTGGGTGTTTAGGGTTTCTGGTGGGTAGCTGGAGGGCTTAACCCCTTCATGACCGCAGCGGTATTAATCGCTAAGGTAATGAAGGGGTTATGTCCACCCGCACCACCCCCCCCCCCGCAAGCCCTAAACACCCACCAAAGCCCAAATACCCCCTTCATCCAACCCCGCTCCCCACAATAAGCCTGGCACTGGATGGTTAACCCCTTCATTGCCTTTGCGGTAAGCCGCTAAGGCAGGCCTGCACAACTCGTAAAGCGAGAAGGGCCGAACTGCTCCAAGGAAAAAAAAATTGGGCCGGACGGGTAAAATCATCATCATCATCATGATCATCATGATCATCATGATCATCATCATCATCATCATCATCATCATCATCATCTCTCCTCCAGCACCTCTCATCATCATCCTCATATAAGTCCGTGGAGCCGTGTTCAAGGGTTGGAGAAGTATTCGTAGTAAAGGTCAAGCCGAAGTTGATATCCAGAGGGGGTTCACTTACAAGCCAGGTCGGTACAAAACTGCAAGACAAGACAAGGCAAGGACAAGGCAAAGGCAAGGCACAACAAGGATTCAGCACAAGCTACGACTGGTTATGCTCAGCGATGACTGAGAGCTAGTTCAGGGTATAAGTACAGCCAGTGATCCAATCAGACAGGGGGCAGAGCGGAGGCGAGGCCCAGCGGGAGCCACGATAGGTGCAAGAGACAAGGGGTATGACGATCACTTGCCGCGAAGCCTGGGGGGCGGTGCGCGGCGTCACGCGAGTGCGTCGCGCTGGAGGAGCACGGTGGATCCGTGGGGCGGAGCCAAGCTCCGTGGTGCTGGCATAAGAACTACGTGTGCGCGTGCGCTCTGTAACCAGAGCAGGGGTGTGCGCAAACGCCGGTGCCAGCGCGGATGACATCGTGGAGCCAGGTAAGGAGGGAACACGTCGCAAAGGACGTGTTCCCCGATTCCTTACAGTTGCCTGCCTGGCACTGTACATTTGTGGACTTACCCTCTACTATTTGGACCCTTCTCTCTCTACCGGATCTCCCATGTATTACCCGTGCCTGTCTGACCTCTCATATGCCTGCTGCCTACTTGGAGCTGTGCCTGCTTTATGGCTTCTTTACCACTGGAGCTCACTGCTTTTCTGGACCCCTCCTCACTCCCGAACCCCTATTTCCTGGTACAGATCTCTATGCAACTTCCATTGTAGCTCCTGGGCGCAGATCACTACTCTCTTATGTGTTATCAGAGGGGATGGGAGGTTGCTCTCTGCTAGCTGCAGTGGGCATCCATCTGTTGTGTTCTGCTGTCAGTGTTGTCACAGGCAGTGGACGGGGGAAAGAGTATTTTGGGCATGTAAAGAGAGACTTTCTGAGGGACTTGCAGCTTGGCACTGAGACTGCAGACCTCCTTCTGAGAGACTCCAAGTTCTGTCTGTGGCTCCTCATACTTACGTTTCATGTTAGCAAAAATTTTGGCAGAGGGACTCTACTTCTCTTCCATGGTGATAACAGTAATGTTTACTGTCTAAAGAGGAGATGACGTCCTCCAACTCACTACATAAATTATGAGAGATTACGCTCTATCTCCAAAATTGCACTCTCAAAGTAAGCTGCGAGCAGAGACCTCTATAACTCGACCTTTGCTTTTTGCTCTTTATCCAATCATTCATGGAGAAGATCACAGTCATGTCTGGTTGGTTGCAGTGCATTATCAGTACGGGTCAAGGGATTGTCACTTATTTGTTCAGGCTCCGCTTCCCTGGTATGGTTTGTTGATGGATTCTCACTGGCAGAACCAGTTAGATGCACAATCACAGTACAAAACGTCAATATTGGACCCTCCTCTATTCCCGGGATGATTCTACCAGTCCCTCTAGTCTTCAGAACATCTCTGCCCCCTTCTGACGTTACAGTGTCATCTTTGACTGTTTCTGCAACTTCCACGGTAAGCTGGAAACCTCTTTCCTTTTCTTTTCTCTTCGGCTTTAAATTGTGAGACTTTAATGCATCAGTAGTCTGGCGTTTCATTGCTTGAAACTTCTGCACTTTCACTACGCCCACTATGCTTTGCTTGTGGATGCAGTAGCTGGCAATACTATTCCTAGCACTGCTGGTGTTGCTCTTGCTCCCAGCGTTCATTCTCAAAGACATGACTCTTCCGTGTGCCCAGGCTCATTTCAGTGAAAATATATGGACATTTTGCTGTTGCGTCTCGCTGTCACTGTGCAACCTGCACTAAAGCAAACCACCAGTTGAAACTTTTCCACGTTGCGGTCTTCATGCTGACCATGGGAGGCGCTATGGCATCAATCAGTCTCTGAAGCCATCTTAATCCTGTCATGCAGGCTGTTACAGAATTTTTTGAAGTGAAACTTCTTTAGTGGCACCTCATTCGAACTGGGGCAAAAATGGATTGTGGAGACAGAAATGAAACGGATGTGACGTCAGTGCTGGCAGTTGAGGCCGGGCTGTGTTCTGGCTCAGCCCGACCCCAACACTGACGTCCCAACCGCTCAAAAAATCAGATGCGGCGGCGGCGGCAATAGCCGCAGGCGATGCTCATGATGGCTGCTGCACCCCCCACACGGCCGCTGACATATGCGCTGTTGTGATGGCTAACCCCTCCCCTCAGCCCCGGCCGCTCCAGCACATGCGTGCCGCCATTCCCCCCAGATGCATTGCTACAGCGGCTCCCCGGGGAGCTGGAGGCCGCTGACCCGGCTGTTGGAGGAAGCCAACACCATTGGCTGCGGGGTCTGCGTGCTGCGCAACTGTGCTGCCATCGGGGGCGAGTGAACGTCCGCCATTGCCGCTCCCGCTGCCATGCCGCGCATGCGCAGCAGTGATGGCGGCAGAAGAGGCTGTTGGTGTTGGCTGTGCAAGGGAATGCGTCCCCCACAGCACCATCAGAGGGGGGGGGAGGAAGAGCGCCCCACACGCATTACCGTGCCCTTCTGTAACCCCCTTGTGGCCCCGTACCTCCGCTGGGGAGCTGGCTGCAGCAGGACACGCAGCTCTACGGGTGGTAGAGAATGGGGGCTGCTCCGCGGTCGTGTACCTCGGGGGGGGGGGGAGGACAGGACACAGATAGAGAGACATACACACCACACAAACACTGACAGACATAAACACATACACACACACTAACTGACACACACACATACTGACTGACACACACACACACACACACACACTGACTGACACACATACACACTCACTGACTGACACACACATACACACTCAGACTGACACACACATACACACACAGACTGACACACACATACACACACAGACTGACACACATACACACAGACTGACACACACATACACACACAGACTGACACACATACACACACACTGACTGACACACATACACACACACACACTGACTGACACACATACACACACACACACACACACACACACACACACACTGACTGACACACATACACACACACACACACACACACACTGATTGACACACATACACACAAGGAATTCACACTTAGTGCAAATAGCTAATACAGGGGATGTGTGCCGAGCACACGCGTTATAAGTCAAATTTATTTGCGTTTTGTCAATGAAATTGTATTTTGATTTTTAATTAAAACATCACCAACACAAATACAATTTCTGTGACAAAAGTCAAAGAAGTTTCAATTACTATGCGCGTGCACAGCACACACAGCTTTTTTTTTTCTTGATGGTCTCCAGGCCCTTACAAAATCCAATGGTCACCTCTAGCATCCCACTTCAAACACCAACTGTAGGCGATGCATGCAGAGGTGAAGACAGGAGACTTGTTTTGGGAAAAATAATGTAGACTTTTATTCAGCCGAAGTTTCAGCAACATAATATACAGGCTTTTTCTAGCCACAGTTCTGCAACATAAAGTATAGGCTTTTCTTAGGCCAAAGTTCTGGTTTCCCAGTGCCTGAAAGTCCATATACTGTATGTCTATTTACCTCTTATAGTTAACGGGTGTCCCTGTGCATCTGGGACATACACAAGTGGCCCGCACACCCTGGAGTCTGTAGGAAACAAGGTCACGCACATGCGGTCAGTACACAGACCATGGTGTTCTGGAACCAAAGGGAAATACGCTGGGTAATTTATGGCCAGACAGCTTAACTAGTTTCCTTTTAGAAGCACCACAAGTTCTATGAGTTTTCTTCACTTTATTGAAAAGCAGCAGATCACAAATATACTTGTACAGTAGATGGTGTAGTGAGAGAGTTTGTCTGCAATAATAGTGCTTGATAGTAAGGACAAAAAAGTAAAAACGATGCTTCTTACCAGGAACTGAGGGCATAGGTAGTGCTTGCTAGCCTGCTGAGGTGAAAAGGAAGCAAAATGGAGGGTGCCTCACAGGAACAGAGCCTGGGCTAAGGAAACTGTGAATACGGGCAGGGATAGTGGAACAGTCCACTATGCCAGGGGAATAACAGGGGTAGTCATAGCAACCACTGCAGGAGGCTAGGAGATAAAGAAACTAATATCCATATCGCCTGCACTGGGAATAATAACTGCAGGGAAAGTGCTACAACATAAAGGACCAGCAGGCAGAGCTGCAAGAGGGGAAAGGGAACAGAACTATTATTCTAATTCCAGGACACAGAGAGAGAGAGAGAGAAATACATAATTTTCCTGCCTTTTAACAACTTTTTAGACTCAGGTGGGATCGTTACTGACTTCCTCCAGTGAGTAACCATTACCTGGCTTACACCCAACAGCTCTATCTGTTGTTAACAAGCTTGCTTTTGTAACAAGGCCCCAAACAAATGCTTCACCACCTCTCATCATACAACATGCATACAAACTGTGCTTCCCAGAATGTTTTCTTTGAATGCGAGGCCGATCTGCGTTGCATTATGTGCATGTGCTGGAAATATGTCTCAACATAAGTCCCCCGACAGCAAGAAAAATAAATTAGCTTCAGATATACCATTTTCTCGTAATAACTATGCAAAACATTTGGAAGTTGTGCCAGACTTTTCCTCCACATCCACATTTTTAAATGTTATCGTTTTATGTGTTTTACTGATAATGCCACCACAGATTGTTGTGTCTGCTGAAATACAGTATAATCGGTCACAAATAAAATAAATGGAAGCTGTATTTCCAAGCATTTGATTCAGGAAGCCACTAAATAGAAACATTCAGCGGGCTGCCTCTCTAAATGCTTCTTTGCAGTATAAATTGCTACTTCCTAGAAACCTATAAAGACCAACGCCATTGCCAGTTCTAGCTTTCCACAGCCTCCAGGCACTGCAGCAATTACACATGGAATAAATACATTATCAGAGTTACACAAAGTAGCCTGTCTTTGTTAGGCTATGACTATAATCGCAACAGATCAATGAGAATTCACTCAGTGTCCGATTAGTGCAGGTATGAATATGACTGTTTCTCTATTTTTAGGAGGTTTCCGGAATTGTGAACGTTATCTCCAGAAAGGTGAATATAGTCTCAGACAGCTGGTTCCTGCTGTCAGCTATTTAACTGCTGACAATCAGCCAATTAAAAATATTCCCCATACCCATATTTACCCATCATGCAACAGAGATGCTCAAAACTCTCATCATGGTACCTTTTGCAAACGCTTTGGTCATTTATTTTTAAGGAAATTGCAAATTTGCAGAACTTTGTCCTTTTTAGTTGAACAGCATACATTTGAAAACGTCCCCAAATTCACAGTAAGAACCGAAATCGTGTGAATGCCTGAAATCTCATTAATGTGACATCATGATGGTGTCTCACGTTGTGAGTGAATTTATAACCTCTTCCTTCCCTAGGGGTGGGGAGGAGTTTTTTTCACTTGCCTTTTCTTGCAAATGTTGATATTTTCACAACATGTTTGTGGTGCACAAATGTCTTGTTCTCACTTTAGTAGCAAGCGTGTACAATAATTGGCATATCTCTAGTTATTTATTCTAGGGAGAAGCTTAGAATTGTTTGTCTTTGTAGCAAATATTTTCCCTTCTGCTCAGTGTATGTAGTTTCACTCTCTAGCTTTTTTTATTTCACATTTTGAAATTACAATGGTTAAAATAGTTTAAAGTTCTAGTAACAGGTTCAATGTAGATTGTGAAACCTTAGATTGGACAAACAAAATTCTTTAAAAGTTCTAGTAGCTGTATTGGTTCTGGAGAGAAGCAGACAAGATGTAGTTTGTGGTACGTTTTACTGGACAAACATTAGAGTTCTAATGTTGGTCCGCTAAAACTGCATTGAATCCAGTAGTTAATATAAATGGTATTATTGTGTCCGGGCTATTCCTCACATTGAAGGGGTTGTTATTGGCTGGCAAGGATTATGTTAATTGCTACAATATGTCAAATCTGTGGCCGTTTCCATCCAAATTCGTAGCCTGTAATTATTGGGCTTCAGGTGGTCTGGCTTGCTGGTTTCGGGTAATAAAGGAATCCAATAGTCATGAGGTCACGTGGAAAATGGGACCTGCATATGGGTCTTGTGACCCTTGCAAGATTTATTTTGATGAACTTTGCCATTTTTTCACAAATTTGTTCTAAGAAAAAAGGCATATTACCCCTTATTCCTAAACTTTTGCAAAACATGAATTATTGCAACTTATAAGAAAATTATATATACATATACAACTAGGATGGAGGGGGAGGGGAATGAAACAGATAACGAACTAAATAGAATAGAGGAAGAAACAAGGGATTATGGAGGTAGAATGGGGGCAAGTGTGAGTTTGACAAGCAGCGAGAAGGTAAATACAGATAATACTAGAAAACTTCTAAAGAGTAAACAAAGTTGGCGCAGGAAGGAAGGAGCAGATAATATACAGTAATTGTACAGGCTGAAAAAAACCCTTAAATGCATGCTTGCTAATGCAAGAAGCCTGACAGATAAAATGGGGGCGCTTGAATTAATAGCTGCAAGGGAGCAGTATTTTTCTGAAGCCAGGGTCACGTTTGGTGTGAATGGCTCCCGATAGCATTAACACAGTTCCCTTTTAAATCACTCCAAGCCCTGTAATATTTCCTCCACTTTATTGGGAAAAGGCAGCAGGATACAGATACTTGTGGGTAGTATGTAGGGGTGATTATTAGTTAGAAAAAAAAGAGATGGCCTCACCATGGGGGATGAATAGAGAAGGGGTTCTGTACTCACTGTCTCCAGGGTGGAAAAGGAAGTGAGAGGCAGTGTGGGTAAAGGAATAGTCTAGGGGCAGACTATGTCTGAACAAACAGGAGGGGGGGCAGACTAGCCCATTCTGGTGAGGATCTCAGAAACAGCAGTAGCAGCTCACTGATTCCATGCCCGGAGGCAAGAAATGCAACATTGTTGCAAGTTACACAGGCACACTATGTGTGTGCAAGCTCCATGCAGCTGGGAATAAGATCTGACAGGCAGAAGCTGCAAAGAAGAGAGGTGGGTGAGTCAGAAATGTAGTTCTGGTTCCATGACACTCCCCGTCTGGTATCTGTAGATACCACTATATAACAGACTATGTGGAACATATGTGCAATGCATAACAAAGATAACATCACATTTTCAAACGATGCAAGAGTCCATGTCCACATAGCGATGTGACACCGGCCGGTATCACTGGTATCAAGGCCCCTTGGTCAAGTTTCTTTGGCAAAGGATGCAGGGTGGATGCACAGCTCCAGGCTTGCTGGTTGCACTTTGTGTAAAAGTTTACTTTGTGTAAAAGTCTCTGGCACTGTTTCATTTTAGCCTTGTGAGAGAACAGTCTTTTTGTCTCTGTAGTTTTACCCACAGAACACATCCCCTTGTAGGTATGCCAGTCGTGGTAGCCTGTCGCTCTATCACCTGGCGTTTGGCAGAAGGAGATGGCTTTTGGCCCTTTGCGGAAGCGGAACAACACTCCTGGAAGACTGGTTGTCGAATTTAGTCCAGTAAAGAGGGCGTCGTTCAGGGAGACTCCCTGAAACTGAGTGCTGGGGCTGAACACTACCCGGATTTGATCGGGTTCCTGAGGGTGGTAGGCCCCAGATGATTGGAGGTACCGGCATTCTTCACCTTTCTTCATTAGAGGTGCTGGCTTTGCGTGGCCGGTAAAGAATATCTTCTGGACGAAGGCCACAAAGTTGTTTTTGGTCTCTGGTTCCCTTTGTAGGTCGCAGAGGTGCGAAGTGAACCTAGAGATGGCATGTTCTCCATTGTTTGGGAAGCGCCTTCTTGGTGAACGGAATGGTAGCGGAGTCACCCAACTGCTTAGTCCATCTTTAGAGAGCTCCTTGACTTTTAACTTCGGGAATCCTCTATCTTCCCTTGATGGTGTTTGCTTGTCATCTTTCCTTGTTGTCTGGAACGCTGTGCACCGTAGGTCATTGGTGCATTTCTCTTGCACGAGAACATCTCCCCGTAGTTTGGTTAAACGCTTTTGTGTCTCTTTGTTAACTGCCATCGGAAGGTTATTGTCTCCCCGGACGTAGCGAAGAACAGTCTCTTTTGCCCTAGTAAAACCCTTTATGAAATGTCTCTGTGGCTGTCTCTTTTTAGATGTGTGAGAGGACAGTCCTTTTGACACTGTGGCTTCACCTGTGGGGCGCAATCTTTTGCGGCTGTGCCAGCCGTGGCAGTTGGTTGCTTTGTCGCTTGATACTCTGTGGAGAAGAACAACTGAACATCTTAGTCGTGCCACTGCTCGCGAGAGGACTGTTTGATTTTTCATTGCCTTTTGGACGATCCCTTTGTCGGTCACCTTTGGGAGGTTACTTTCTTCCTTCGGTGGAATTGACTCATCATCTTTAGCTGTCTGGACTGCTGAGCATCCCAGGCCATTGTCACATCCCCCTGATGTGAGGATGTTTTTGTTGATCTCAGGGGTATGACCTTGTCTCTTCTCTTCACTTGGCCCTCCTATCACTTGGAGATGGCCAAGACATGATTCAGAGAGGGGTGTGTGTCCACATTCTGTTACCACCGTTCTGCGGGTGTCAACATAGTCTCGTCTGTGCTCTTTGTCGGTGCACACGTTGCCCACTATCACCCATCCTAGGTCAAGTCTTTGTGCGTATGGCGCGTTGTGGGGTCCGTTATGCTGTTTACGGACTTTATGTACCCTCATAATGTCCCTGCCAAGCAGCAGCAAGATCTTGGCACCTTGTTCTACCGGCGGGATGTAGTTGGCTATTCCCTTGAGGTGCGGGTAATGGCGTGCCATGTCTGGTGTGGGAATCTCGGCCCTGTTTGTGGCCATGTGGCTGCACTCGATGAGTGTGGGAAGGGGCATGTTCACCTTGCCGTCTATTGAGCATATGGTGTAGCCATTCACTCTTCTCCCTGTGGTCTCCATTCGCCCTGCACATGTTCTGAGGGTGTAAGGAGAAGCACCGTCTTGTATGTTAAACATATCGAAGAACTCTGACCTGACCAGCGATCGGTTGCTCTGGTCGTCGAGGATTGCGTACATCCGAATAGCCTTCTCAGGTTGTCCCTGGGGGTGCACTGCGACAAGGCATATTTTGGAGCAGGATATTTTGTCACCTTCTTTTCCGCAAACCTCAGTGCGCTGAGATGTGACGGATGTTGGCTCTCCTTCTCCTTCCTCCCCGCCATGCTCCGCTACGGAGGAAGGGTTCTTGAGTTGGTGGAGTGTCAGCGCCTCTGGGTGTAACGATGTCACGTGCTTGTCACTTTCGCACACTGTGCATTTGATCTCTTCTTTACAGTCCCTGGCTAGGTGAGTCGTGGAACCGCAGCACCTAGAGATACTGATAAAGGGGGAAAAAAAATAAAAAAATCTTAAGACATGAAATAAAACAAATTTGAAAGTAATGGCATTAGATCTTATAAATTTATGTTTGAAACCTTATGAATTTTTTGTTTTAAGATGAAAAAGAAATAAATTTTTGGTGGAGATGTGCGTGCTTTAAATGCATCAAGATTCTATATTAAAAAGTTAAAAAAGAAATAATTACAAAAAAATAAATGATATTTTCAATAGTATTATCGACAAAAGAAAGTATTGGGTCCTAAACAGTATCCTTAAAATTTCAATGCTTTGATAAGAAATTCACACAGCATCTTGAGATGGTACATTACAAACTCTTTCAGCTATCCTTTACCTAATCAACAGTATAAAACAATGTTTTTTTATCATAATAACTTATCACACCTACTTCATATGGAGAATAAAATCACAGGTAAATTACTCAGTGATAACAAAAAAAAACTTCAGAGAAGTTTTAGCAAGAGTTGCGAAAATGTTCCCACCTCCAATAATATAACAAAGGAGAATACATTGGTTTGTGATAACGGGCATTTGAATTTATAAAATAATGAAATGTCTCCCCAAGTTATCTACAAGAAAAATATTAAAGTAACAGTGACTATAATGGGATGTGTAGCAGACGAGCTATCAAATTGAAAGGGAAGTTTACATCAAACGCCAGAAGTTGTATTAGACACCAATGTATTACGACTGTTATGTTTAGGCATATGTTGTATATTTGGAGAATAAACGTGGAATTTTTTATCTGGGTTTCCACCCTTGAGGGCCACCATGATTAATTTCAAATTTCTGAACCTGGCAACAAGATGGACATAAGAAGATACAATACTATATAAGTTTGGGAACCACAATTGTGAGGTTAAGAGGAGTGGACCGAAAACATGCTAGAAATAATTATGAAGTTGTTTAAAACAGTTAAGTTGAAAATTATAAATGGTTGTGACATAACACTAGCAGGGCCTGTCTTAATTAGGAATTAGATGTGAGGGGTATCATATGTTATTGGAGTTTTTTCAATTTGACGTTTTTTTTTTGGTTAGGAAGACAATAAAGTATTTAGTAAGATTAATAATTATAAGTGAGCTAATGAGATGGATAATGTAATGTAGGAAACTACAATCCGCGCTAATTATGCATGTCTGGGCTTCCGATGCTTGTTAAGGGACCCATCCCCTCTCTTATAGCAGCAGTCTGAGAATAATCAATGCTTTGTGATTGTAAGTGGAACAGCTGCCCCCTCCGCCCCAACCCTCTCTATATGCGCGTCCCTGAGATCAATGCTTGGTAAGAACGCCCGCCCCTTTAACCTAGACGATAGCTAACGTCACTCGAGCCACAGGGTCTGATCACGGGTATATCCTCCTTAAACTGACTGCGTGGCCCTTCGGACTGAGAGTGGTCCCCACCCTTTGGTTAGTCATTGATTTCTAAACAAAAGGTGTGGCATCTTGTGTTTCTTGATTTGTTTGTAGAATTAATCTGAAAAAATGACAAATGAATCTCCCAATGCCGATTTATTCCACTCTCCATTGTACTTGGTGGGGTGCCTCCAACCTCAAACATCGGGTTGATGAAATCAGAGCACTTTAAAATTCTGTTTTGCGACAAACCACATTCGAACGTAGTATTTGGGTTGTCAACCTCGAGTTTGAATGGCACCTGCAATATTTGGCCTTTTTTCATGCAATCTTTTTTTGCAAACTAGATCTAGAGGAACAGTGTGTACGTTTACTCAATTTTGTATGATAAGAATGTGTATAAAGAGGAATAATGATTCAGAGTGGATAACTGATCAATGGAAAACTGAAAAGCTTCAAGGTTGGATGGGAAAAGCGGAAGTGAATGGAGAGACTGTCTGAGAAGTGAACTGTGATAAGGGGGCTATTTCTTTTTGAGTAAACTTAGAATGGTGGAAGGGCTTTTTGTACAACTTTTTCAAATCAAGATATATGTATTTAAGTAACGGAAATCCAGCACGATTAGGTATGACTTCCACTGCTACCGCTGTATATCGCTGACGGGCCAGAGCTTGCGCGGTTTACTGTTACACTATATACTTATGCGTAAGTACACAGCTCACCTGTATGCACCCCCGCGTGCTCCGTTCTCTGCTGAAGCACACATGATCATTCCGCGCTCGGCGCTGTAACTAAACAGAAAAAAACCTAGAATTTCCCCCTACCCGCGAGGTCACACCAACTACCAACGCATGCACTCCCCCTACCACCCTTCGCGTCGCTTTCCGCGTCCGTGCGCGTAGACCACACAGGACCACCCTTCGCTCACTGCTTTGTCGCGCTCCTCTCAATCATGAACGTGCCGTCAGACCGCCAGCCGGGACGTCATAGCAGTTTCTGTGATTTACAGGAACCCCCTCCCCTCTTCCTTACCAACAGTGCTGTTTCGTATATAGAATGTACTTCATTCAGGTAAAACGAGTTGCGAACGTGAAGATGTCCCCGTTTCCTATACCGCCCCCCCCTAGTAATGTTTTTTTTTATTCTCGTACCATCTTGCCAACACTGACTCTATAACGGGACTTCTTTGGCTGTGCTTCATCTTTTACCCGGCAACATAAGACTCGACGTGAGAAACTCCATCGGTGGCCACTTATCGGACGTCACCCCCAGCACAAGTGGTTGTGAACCGCCGATCCATGTAACCGGCAGGAGCCTTCTGTCCCTCTGTGACCGGCGGCAGCTGTACCCTCCACCATACAGTGATTGTCCTTGACTAACTCGAGTGGAGGGTGGCTCACAGGAATATTCCGATCCGGCGCGCTTCTGGCTGAATACAACCTTGACCACGGTTGCAAGCTGCTGTAGTTGGTAACGATGTCCTATACTGTCAGTTCCCTTCTTGTATTATAACTGATTATTCGCTTTTGATGTACTGCTTCTTACCCTGTTTTCTAACACTATGACACTGGTAATACTCTAACCTCTGGTTTTTTTTCTGCGTCTTTCTCTCTGGGGGGGGGGGCTGCTTGTATCACCTTTCTGTAAATAAAGAAGCACAGAAAGGTGAGTTTTTCCCAACCTGGCAGCATTCTTTTCCAATAGGACTGTCTGTTCCTTCCACTTCATCCCTAAAACTATAATATGGTGTGACGACAATTGTCATGTTTATTTCGGCATAAACAAATCTGATTGAATTGTCACATCAAGTAATAAGTCATGATGTCATACCTCCGCAACCTTACAAGCAGGACGCACCATTTTATGTCAGTATTCCCTGCAAACAGAGTAATCATCATCCTGAAGTCAGTTTACTGATATAAGATGTTAAAGCACCCGTACCCGTAATAATAACGCTGTGGTTAATTCAGTCCCTCTATTTTCCATACATGAAAACTACACTGAATATTGTACTGCTATTATTTGTTTTGGCTCTTTTTCTTTTTTCTTTTTTTTTATCTCCAGGAGTAAAACTTAGCGGTTTCAAAACACGTCAAGAGATATCTGGAGTTTTTTTTCAACCAAAAATTATGGATTATAGTACCTAATTGAGTGATGTGTGTTGTCTAATGCTGCAAACTTTTCTTTTAGAATAAAACATGCATTAACAAACAGTTCTTAACCAATGTTCTGGCAAACTTTCTACCTCTTCTCTAAGAATATAGCACATGAAGAACAAAGCATAAAATCACAACGCTGAAAGATCTTCTCCTTCTTAAATAACCGCTCTCTCCCCATCCCTCTCCCCCACTCCACCAACCTACCACTCCACCCTAGGGTTCCGCTCATTTCCTCCCTCTCCCTCCTCCTATCATCATATTATTATTAAAAATCATACGAGATATAAATTTAAAAATCAGAACCGCCCCTAAAAATTAACAATTAAAAATATAAATATAACCTCACTCCACCACTCTCAGCTATCGACTCCTCAAAATAGATCTGAATACGTCCAGATTAAATGACTACAATCAAACCCTTGTGGAACCACTAGATACACATAACCTCCCTCACATACTGCCTTCACTTTTCTAACCCCATCCCTCCGCCCTCTCCTCACGCTCAGCCCTTCTCCCTTCCTCGCTCCCCACTGACCCCCCTCTCATCCTTCCCTCTCTCTTTGCCTTTCCTCCCTCCCAAACGTCTCATTCCCGCTTCTCGCCGATCTTCTTAATACTCACCCCAATCACATTATATATTTTCATCAACACATGATATATCTCCCTTCCGAAGCCTCTCGTTCCCTGTCTTCTACTCTCCATTCCTCTCTCTCCCAACTCCTTCTCCATTGCCGTTGACACTTCCCCCCCTGCTTGCAGCTGTCATCTCACACATCCACGGCCGCAATTAGCGTTTTCATGCTATCTCCCCTCCACGGCTCTACTCATTACGTTCGCCCCGTCTTCTCTTAACTCCTACCTGCCTCACTGTGCTGTTGGAGTATAACCTGGGGTGGCACCCGACGGACATGTCGGACATGGGCCTCCACTGATGCTAGGGGGTGTGGTTCTAACTTCCGGGTAAGGACCGGGATCTGGGCATCTCCCCCAGGCCGCTTCACTCCCGCCAGAGTGTACCGCTGTTTCGCTCGCTACATGCACCACACGCTTTAATCCATCCGCCGTCAGCCGCTGCATTTATTCAACAAAAAAAACCAGCAAGTGGGGCATGCCTTTAAAAGTGTAATAGACATCTGACACATTACCACGAGCATATAGAATCCTAACAACCAAACAATAACCTATCAAGGTTTTTCTTTAAATTGTATTTATGTAGGTAATGTTCTGTTCCTCGTCTTTTTTTTAACTCATAGTGTGTGGCTTAACCTAAAAGGGCTTCTCCTACACTCCGGAGTCACTGCACTCCACCATACGGTGCAGGTTGTTACAAGGATATCCTCCGGTCTTTCATACACGGTGGCGTCTGTGGGCCCTGCCTTTGACGGCCACCTTTGCTGAAGCAGGGTACTCCTGTTAAACCTGACCTGGTCTAAATGATGGGGTCTTGCGGACTGTGAACATGGAGCACCTACTGCAATTACATGTACACCCATCTGACTGGGCATTGCAGAACAATCTGAAAAGCGGGTTTCGTTGAAAAATGACCTAAGGGCACGATTGCCTTCTCAGTGTTGAGAAACGTAAAGCAGTTTGTGATCATGGAAACTTAAAAGAAATATGGCGCCTTGAGGTATGAATTGGTGGAGGGGCGTTGTCATCTTAGTTTCCCTTTCACACTGTATCCTTCTGCGAGAGTCTATCAAAACTCGCGCCTGAACTGCCTCTCCTCAACACGCCCTCTAGGGCTCGCTGTATGAGTGACCCTCCTTGGTCTCAGGCTAAATCCTTTCACTCACGCTTGTGCCATATGAACTAAAAGTCTCGTGACGAGCAATTCTCCATCGTCATTCCCCACGCCGCCTGCGAGGTATTTGTCCCCATCGACTATCCTTTCTCTGCCTAAAATTGAAAAGTGAAGTGTGGGCTGTCCCGCATCTATGAAAGGGCAACGGTTTTCTTGTTCACGTGGACTTTTTACTTATTTTTTGTCCAAAACTAATTGGGAAGCAATAGTAAAGGGAAACTGGGTGATATTCTGCCATGAAAAAAAGTAGTGGCTATCCGTTTCTGTCAATTGGAGAACAAGCCCCATCCTCATAATTACAGTTACGTATCCAGCCATAGATTCTCTCTGCCCTCCACTCACTATTGTAAGTAGCACCCTAGAGTTTTGTTTGCGCTACTGAAATGAAAGTTTTTCCAGATAATACGACATTTTCACCTGTGAATCTTCGATCTTTCGTTTGTAGGAGACTTGTTTCCACTTCAAAAATATCTTTGTTACCCTACTCAATTCAAATTCCTAAGTGTTCAAATGGGAAATGTTATGCTATGTATAGCTTATTACATAGCGTCATTACATGGTTCATAACGCCATCACAGCCGGAATACATGTGGCATCATATAAATAACAAACTAATACCAATAACAGATAAAGGGGTAAGAAAGTCTTCAGACATAAATACAGTTGGTCTAAAAAGTAGTCCCGGCTCGAAGAGCTTACAACTTATTGGTACAGTAGGTAGATACGTACAAACAGTAAGAGGGTGTTCGCGTTAATGTCCTCTGCAAGGGTGCCTTGTCGATGAATGACAGGTGTAAAGTATCAGCCATGGAGTGCTGCTCAGTATTCTCGATAATGAGGTGTGGTTTTTAAGATGGTCTTACAGTTTTATATGAGGATGCCTTGTCCTGGATATTGAGGGGAGGGCATCCAGTGGTGTGGGCGGCAGTCCAGTGTAGAAAGGTTGAATGGGAGGGAGTGCTTTAAATACACAAGGTGTACGAGACAAACTCCTTGAGCGACGCAAGAGCAGGAATGGGTATGGCGAGAAATCAGGGCTGAGATGTAGGAGGGTCAGAAAGCTGTGAAGCTTTAAAGTGGTGAGAGAGAATTACAACTGTTTGATACAGGATTTGTAGTTAGCCCAGGGAGGATTCAGCTCAGGGCAGACGTTATACGCTTAGTAAAACTAGTAGAGTGTTCTGGCACTGCAGCGTTTTAGATGCTTATATGGCACCAGGTGAGGAGGCAGGAACCGGCACACATGAGGTTACTGTAGTCCGAGACAGGAACTGACATTAGGCCTTGTCTTCATGATTTTTTACATGGAATCAACAAAGGGACAGGCAATCTTTGTTAGATATCGCAGAGTAAAAAAAAACAGTTCTTAGCTACCTTTTCAATTTGAGGGATATGTGAGAGCACTGAGTACTACTGTGACCCTGAGGAACGTTGGTGCGTGTGCTACTTGGTTGATAATACTTCTTCCAATCAAATTAAAAGTAGGTCAGTAAGGCCAGGTTTGGGAGAAATCATGAGGAGCTACGTTTTCGCATAGTTAAGCTTTTCAGTCCGGCGGAGTGAGCCACCCGGATGATATAGCGAGAGACTTCGAACTATGGTCTGTACGTCAGGTTTTCCAGGTACCTGTACTTTGTTTTGGTTCCATCAGCAATATTGCATATTTGAACCCAAGAGATGTGAATTAGATCACCTAGGAGAGGTGTAACAACTAAAATTGGTCACCTCCCCCCCCAGGTGGGGGGACTGAATACCTGGTGGTTGAGCCCCCCAGAGAGTTTCATAGAGGAGGAGGCTGTTGGCAAAAGTGACACTGAAACGTTATGATGGTCGAGGTATACTATGGGGATCAGGTCCTAAGCTGTTCAGCGGACTGACCAGACCGTATGGAGATGTGAAGAAGAGGCGTGGTCCACATATCACCTGGCTCCGGAGGTCGCGTAATATGATCAAGAGTGAATTGACCTTTCTTTCGGCAGCATGTAGGCTT
This sequence comes from Ascaphus truei, assembly GCA_036426205.1. Classification (NCBI taxonomy): domain Eukaryota; kingdom Metazoa; phylum Chordata; class Amphibia; order Anura; family Ascaphidae; genus Ascaphus; species Ascaphus truei. Next base: position 34,211 of record WSYH01001697.1, read on the forward strand.
GTTATTTTATGACGGGCTGTCTTCAGCTCTGGTGTTGGCAGCGTGTCAGAAAGCCAGACTTGTAGAGGGTCTTCGGAGAGATAAGTACGGAGAAAGTTGAGCAAGCGAGGGAATACCAGACTCCTCAAAGCGTTTTAGTAGGCAAAAGGCATGAGGCGAGATCAGGACGAGGTTTAGAAAGACCGGTAGGGTTCCAAGCCTCTGTTTTTGGATAAGTATAACTGTCTGTCTTCGTTTAGGCAAGCGGGGACAGTACCAGAGTAAAGGGGGGGTTTCAAATGTGTGTGGCATAGGGATCTATAGAGCAAGATGTGTTTTACAGCTACGATAGGAATGGGGTGAAGCGACAGTGTTAGAGCTTGAAGATAATCAGCAGTCGACACATCCTCCTCATGACGCGCGGAAAAGTACCCTTGAGGTAGGCAGGATCAGAGTAGTAAGATTGGTGTAGATGGAAGATGATACAGAGGTAGATGTCCTGACCTATGGATTCTACCTTATTCCTTGAAATCATCATCCAAAGTTCCTGGAATGGTGGACACAGATGGAGTGAAGAACAAAACAAGGTCAGTAAAGCGGTGGTCTGAGCTAACAGGAGTCAAAGGACAGATGAGTCGCCGTTGGTTATACTGGTCGTGTTGATGCTAATTTGAAGAAATAGGTCTTCGTTTCGTCCTGGGAGTGGCAGAGTTTGAAACGAACCGCCCCTACATTTGTACGTAGAAGGAAGTCTGCCGACAGTGAGACATTTCCGGATCCTCCACGCGGCGGTGATATTAGAGGAACGAGCGCTGACGGACACGTCACCGCATGGAAATCGTTATCCACGGTCAGGGGTGTCGTCAGGGCGAGACACCGGCAGAGGAGATAACACGGCACCTGCATCACAAGAGGACAGCATGGGCACGAGTTCGTTTTCCGGACCAGCTTTTCAGAAGTCCTGGACGGCAGCGGCTGAGAGAGGAGAGGAGGAGCTTAAGTGGAATCCAAAGTCTCCTAGGTTATCTTATAGAGTCGGCAGGTCTCTCTGCCTGATGCGCGGGCGTTTCCGATATTGTTGTACCAATTTACTTATACCCACTTGCTCATGGCCTGGATCTACTCAACCCTTCCGCAAAAACCCACTGTACATTATTCTTTTCCTTTCAGGTTTATAGTGAAAAAATTAAAGTATTAGCCCATGAAAACCCGCTTTAAAAACGATTTAAATGATACATTTGGGGAATGGGAGATCAAAGCTAATTAGTCCTATTAAGAGTTTGCACTGGCCTCTCACACCACGTATCTCTCTGCTAAACTTGTGCATATAAAACGTGATACTCGACTCGCCTCTGTGCACTACAAAAGGCGGGTTACATAATATACGATTAGCAAAAGCGTGCTGTGTCTCCTTCAATATGTTTCTTGGCCAACGGGCTCACATTAAGCAGGTTCGGAAGCTTTTAAACGATAAATTAATAATTTTTTCAAATTTGAATTGTCGTCATCTCATGTTAGTTTTGGTTTGGTTTGATCACAAATCTCAGCATTTATCCTTTATATATCACACTGAATACAAAATCACGCGTATAAATTCCAAATTTAATGGATTTAATCGTGATGTCCGAATTCTAGAGCTAAATCAATTTTTCTTAGGGATCATTGGGTCCACTAACCTGAAACCATTATGCCTGTATATTTCTAGAGTATTCTTTTTATTTTCACTCCAAAATACTTTCTGTATGATGTCTCCTGATGGGGGTTGTGAACAATTAAATGGGGAACACTTTAATCGTGCCTCACTATCATTGTTGGTCGAACATTTCTTGTACCTGGCTGTTCATACTCGTGGAGCACGGGGTGGCCAACTCCCAGTCCTTACGGGCCACAACGTGTCCGGTTTTAAGGATATTCCGCTCTCGAGAGAAAAGTGAGGTGGAATGGATGTCTGCTGCCCCCTCAAGGAACACCCTTCCTTAACAATAAGCGTGGTTTAAGAATTCCATTCAATCTCTCATGTGAATGGCACTGCGTACCTGCTTTGCACGAATCCTTCAGTAAAACATATTGGAGCATACCTCAGATTTTGCAAATGAGCATCTTAATAACAGATTAACGTATGTGCAAATATCGGTGTTCTTTTAATAAAGGTAGAGGAAAAATTAATGTAGTAGGGAGAATCTATGAATCTAATTAAAGGTGCTTTACTTCCTGGGGAATCACAAAACGGCGTACTCCGTTTTAAAGGGAAGCAGTAATGAAGAAGTCAAGATTATATAACTAAAAGGATAACTTACTTAGTTTTTCTATCAGAAGGATTCTCACGTCGAGCCAATGTATAAAGTATAATATACTTGTGTAACGCTGAAAGTGTACGCGTGAGCTTGTACATACTCAAATCTCCAGCATCATCATTCCTGTCCCAAGAGTTTTACATTCTATATTTCGGTTTATGCGGTTACACCCGGCAAAATAATGGTACTATTATATCCTAGGCAGTGTTCATACTCTGAAAGACACTTCGTCACTGCTTAGTAAATATGCCCATATAAGCAGAATAGTTGATAAGGTGAGCCTGGCGTGTAAGTTGTCTTTTGATTTTAACACTGCTTGGTAAATAAAAGCCCATCCTCTTTAATAGGGCCCTATAACGGCCGTTCTTCCGCCAGGACAGGAACTGGGTACAGATTCATTAAGCTTGTCGGCTCGGTGGTTACGTGCACCTAATCCGGCGTCCTATCTACAATTTCGCTGGGATTACACCGCGAAGATGGTCACTAACTGTGTATCGGCGCGTGTCATCATCGTGCACCAACATGTGTTAGGAGCAATTAAGTCCTAGTAAAATACTGCCACGTCCACATTAAATCTAGACACTGATTTAACCGACGTGTATTTTCAGCTTACATTACTTTTTTTGATCTTTACTTTACAGGCAGCAATATGTGACTCATAGAGACCACTTGGCATATCCTCCCCCCTTTGTATTAGTTTGCTCTTGTTAATTCCATAGTTGTTTTTCAATCCTGACAAGTAACCTCAATACTAGTGCCGCAGGAGGAAGCTCCCTCTATATTAACGAATTGGTTAACTGAGGAAATAGTTTGTATAGCGCCCCTTTGGAAAAAAATAAAGTAATAAGGCCACATGGCGATGACAGCATGCATTCAAGAGTTCTTAAGGAGTTAGTTCAGTAATGGCCCACACCCTACTTTAACATCTCAACGGACTCCGTTCCACAGGTGCTCATTTACCCCAAGATTGCGTAAATCAAGATGTTGGCTCCCATCATTTGAAAAATGGAGCTAGATCACCAACCGGATTACAGACCTGTAAGCCTGACTCATTAGTGGGCGAAACTACTTGAGTTTTTATACAGGATAATATTCAGGAATACCTAATGGAAAACCAACTTATTGGTAATAGTCAGCATTTCGCTTTGCTGACGTATGTCATTCCACTAACCTTATTTGTTTCTTTGAGGAGGTAGTAGGAATTTAGCGTTTTAACATACTCGACTGTCCTTTCCCCAGACCTCCAACCCCGCATCACACACACCCCTCACCCAGTCCGCCTAAGACATCCCCTTTTAATCTCCAATCTACGCATGGCCGACCGTTTGTCCTCTTTGAAAAGCTTCCAAGCGTACCGTTACCCGGCCTCGATTTATCCCCCTACAGGCGCCCCCACTCAAGCTGGCTCCCGTCTTGCTCGGGCCGGAATGTGAACCAACTAATCCTGTTACTGGGCTTATAACGATAGACCCTATTTAAGTCGGGCATGAATCACCCACCGTACTAGGAGCCTTGAAGAGTGGCCTCCGGCCCACTCGACCAGGCAGAGCGACACACCAAGCGTGCATTACTAACACAAAGTCGATACCTAACAGGGTACTTCAGGCTCAAGGATGACAAAACACCCGCTTGGGAGAGAGATCTTGCAAAAAGGATAGAACATCTGGTTGCTACAATACACAACCCTCGAAACGGCGGATGGAAACACTGAACGCCGCGGCTAGCTAGGACGGCACTGTATGCAACGGAGTGCGCGGGGAATACAAATTGCGGGGTACCGTAAGTGCCAAAGAAGTTTCGAGACGAAATAGGTGCCACGTGGTGCAGTAATAACAAAAGGAGATCCGCCCCCTCTGTAAGGAATGGTGAAGATGGGAGCGAGGAGGGGATGTTGCACGACACACCGTCAACAACACAGAAACACGTCAAGAACAGAGCTAAGCCCCCCCGTCACATCTATAGAAACGTACGCGGAGGATAGAAAAGAAAGCATGCGTCGGTGCAATTAGATCAAGGGGCTGGCTTGAGAGGGACTCCGCAAAATGCCAATACACTGCTTTGCTAATGTAATATGGAAGCTAGAAAAAAGCAGCGAACGTAAGTTACTCCCGCGCTACGTTGGGGAGAAGTTGGCACTAGGATCTTGAATTAATTACCCCCAGCCAAATCCGGCAAGATACTAAGCCAAATTGACCTAACACCATGTAGTGCCACAAGGGGATACGCTAGTAATGAGGACGAAAAATGTTCGATAGAAAGTATTCCGGCCACGTCCCAGTCGAACCGCATCATAAACACAGGCGAAGAACTCCGTGACACCTCACCCACGGCACGAGCGCCTAATAGACGAAGTGTCAGGCACCTCGAATCTGCGAGGGGTATTAGCGAGTCCACCGCTTGTATCCCCCACCCCCGTTCAATGACATGAGATTCGGTTACCACCGTAACTACAGTGATGATTATTGCTAGTATCTAGATTCGCGTAGACTGTAGGCTATGCGTTCAACAAAGAGGGAGCAACAAGATTCTACACGAGGGCGTTAGATTATGACGAATATCTCGAGGCAAAGGGAGCACGACCGTAACAAGAGGGAACAGAAGGCAACAGAGAAGATATGGGCAAGATGGGGTCCCCCCACGCCCATGGGGGACGGGCTATTCGCATGGGCAGCGAAGGTGCAGGAAAAAGTCAGAACGTACGTCATTGTTCATTTCAAAGGCCTATTCAACATGTGCGTGACACACGGTGATGCGTAAGCGGAATGGGGGTCATAATGACACTGCTCAGGCCAAGGAAAAGCACAGAGGCTCGGTAGCTGCAGCAGTACCTTAGCCATACTTTAGTCGCCGTCCATCGTGTGGGAGGTGAGAAAGCACCTCTGTAACCGGCAAACGAGGAGGAACGAACTTAATCCCTATGCCTGTATTCCCAACGGACAGCCGCACAGCAAAGGGCGAAGCACAGGGAGGTCTTGGTCCGAGTGGAATGAGAACCACGATGAGAGTCGTCTTGGATGGTAGGACTTTGGGCCGCCGACACTCCGGGCCACTTGGCGATCACGTGGCGAGAAATGGGGAGCTATGGAAAGACTAACGAGCTGTGGGTACCTGCCAGTTGATGTGGTCTCTTCTACCCGATATCTTGCAAGTCTCTTTTGCTACGGTGTCCAACGAGGTTAGTGTCACAAAATAAAGCAACATTGATGGCTATGTAACATTCTTCTTTGACCCCTTTTTTAAAAGATAAAATATAAATCCTTCTTGCTGCTCTATCCTTCTGGTCAGCCTGCCTGTTCTCGGAGGTATCAAAAAATGAGAATAACAAACAAAAAAAATAACGAAAAAAACAATCTTATCCCCTTCTGAACGTCTCTCATGGGCTTCCAACCTGTGTGCGGGTCTTTCTTTCACCCTCTATCCCAGTGGCGCCGTACCCCACAACCTCTACCCCACCCGACTGCACCTACTACCCACCACATTGCTGTATTTGAAGTACATTTCTGGGTGAACCAAGGTCCAATTCGCAGGGGAGGGACGCAGCCCCTCAATATTCCAAAAATAGAAAATATTTAGCTAAAAACCCAAATTCACTATATTTTGTTTGTGGGTATTTGGATATATATATTATATACAGTGTTCGACAACCTATACATTTGCTCGCCCTGGGGCGAGTGGATTTAACCCCCGGGCGAGTAAATATTTGCCGCAAGCATCACACGTTTGGTACTGGTGGCGATAATTGTTTTGTGTGGCTATTAGATTTTTTTTGGTGATCGTTGTCCACTCCCCTGTGTGTATATATAATTATTATTATTATCATATAGATTATATCCTATATAATAACTACTACTTATACATATATATAATTATATAAGACTATATATCTAATATATATATAACTCATTATCATCATCTATAATAAATATTATACACTCTTTTGTGCTGACAAAAGAAAAGGTACCCCCTTCTTGCACTTCCTGCTGTTACATTATCAGGACATAACTAAACAATCATCTGTTCCTCCCGCAGGTCTAAAAATTAGGTAATACCAACCTAAGATTACCAACCCCCAAATGACTTTACACCGTGCGCATCAGATTTATGTAACACATGCCCCAGGAGGAAGACCTCAGCAATGAATCTTAAGACGCAATTGTTTGCTGCCCATATGGGAAGGGTACAATTTAAGCTCCATTCATTCTACAGTGGCAAGATTATTCAACATGGGAATATATCATTATCAAGACAGTTGCCAATCTTCCCCCCTGGTGGACGTCCTTCAAAGTTCACCCCAAGGTCATACCGTGCTCATGCTCAAGTAAGAAATTTGCACAAAAACCAAGAGTTACCAATCTCATACCTCGACAGGCCCCATACATGTTAAATGTAAATGTTCCATTACCCCGTACATTACAAACCACATGACTGAACAGCTATGGTTTGTTTGGGAAATGTTTACCAGGATAACGTCCCTCTTCTCTCTAAAAAGAACATGGCAGCACCGGCTTAGGTTTGCAAGTTGCATCTGAACAACCACAAGACTTCCGCAAACAATTCCTCTTGGACAGAACGAGACCAAACAGTGGAATGTTTGTTCCATAATGACACACGCCACGATTTTGCCGAAACCAAAACACCACAAACATCCCTCAGCACAACTCCCGCGTCAGTTCCAACTGTCAAAGCCCTCGTGGGTTGAAGGGATGATGATTGGGCTGCTTTTGCGCCACAGGACCTGGAACCTTGCCGTCATGGAGTCGACCATGAACTCCTCGTATACCAAAGTATTCACGGATCATTATGTGGGCCATCCTGTCTGACCGCCTAGAGCGTGGTCCCGAACAATTGGCGTCCACGCAACCAGCCCATATCCCCAAGCACACCACAATCACACAGAAGTGGCTGAAAAAGAGCAATAAGCAAGGTTTTTGTAATGGCCCAGTCTCCACACCAGTCCAACCTCAACCCAATTGAAAACTGCGTGCGTGTGACCTAAAGAGCTGTGCATAAACAAATGTCGCTCCGGCTCGGGCCCCTTCCCCTGCAAACTCTTATGAAACTGAAGCCATTGCTTACAAAGCGTGGGCCAAAATCTCTCCACAACAATTTTGCCTCCCCTTTCCCCTGGTGATAGACTGTGTCAAAGTAATAACATTGAACACGATTACTTTCAAGTTATTGCTTGCCTAAAGGTTTGATTCTCACAAGCTATTGAAGCATAATTGGACTTAGTTTTTACACTCGCTTCTCCATTTTGGTCATTTATTTTTTTATATAAATCATGACGCTGTAATATTCATGAGTATTTTTTCTCCGGGTGGTATCTACCTAATTTTAAGACCCTGCTAAGGAACAGATGATCGCTAGTTTGTACCACTTTTTTTAACCCACCATAACTTTTTTATGTGGTACACACAAAGAACAAAACACTGGGCTTTAAAACAAAACCATCCGTGGATGACCTACAAGAAAATGTCCACCATGTTTTTGGACTTTCAGGCAACATCCCCAGGAAGGACTGTTGACTTTTTAACCACAACTTTTGAACATAGTTGTAGAAAAAAATAGAGAAAGCCTTACAATGGCCGAAGTATTTCACTTTACATAGCACTCTCCAAAATATGCTCCATACGCAAAGAAAAAAAAAAAAAAAATCCCATTAAGGTATATTGTGTTACCTAACCACAGAACCAACGTATAGAGTTTTCAAAAAAGGTTGTTTGTTTTTTTGCTCCAGTTCTTGAAAATACTATACTTCTGGATTCTTTTTCTTATCGACTCGTTGTTCTATTCCAATCACTTCCCGGCCTTTCAAATTCTGCCGAGTGCGGCGCCCTTTATCTATGCATACACACGACAGTAGTATGCTGGCTCAAGAAGACTAGGATATTTATAGAAAACACGTTCATGCGGCTTGCATACCTTTTTCCTCTCCCCGCCACCGGCTCTCCCTTGCACCCCTGCGGCCCTCCTCGTACCCGGGAACCCCGCAGCTGAAGACCAATTGATGAAGCGATAAAATCCCTACACCCACATCACACCGGACCATACTGCCCCCCCCACTCTACAAGGACGTCCCTTACCCCGCCTATCGCAGCGTGTAAAAAGCGAACGTGAAACAGGAAGGTTCGACCTGGCCGCGTGATGATCGTATAACCTCGAAGTTTGACATGCCCACTCTGATACTATTCGGCACCGCGAGTGTGGTATTAACTACGTGGAGCCGAACGTAGAGCTCGGGTAGACCCCCCAATGCGGTTGCGATCACACGGAGAACCTAACAACCTTGGGCGCCAAGGATCCACTTGATGTTGTAGCGTTACCGGATGCGGCGCCGCACTAGAAAGGCAAAACTTCCTAGACTGACTCCCAACGTACTATGAAGAGTAAGAAATACATTGCTGGTCGCCCGAAGGTGAGAAAGAGACCAAAAAAACAAAAGGTTGCCCTGTAGGAAAGGGGAGACTACCGAGAAGTGGATGTGGAAGCATAGAAGGCGGGAGACCCCAACCCTGTTGAACGGGTGCTCTGTCACCGTGCCAAGCGCGAGGAGCGCGGGTCACGTAGGACAAGGCCTATCCACACTGAATAATTAATTCAGTCTCTCACTGCAATGTAGGTAGTACTGGGTAGGAATGCCAGGACTACATACGGGGGAGGGTGACCTCTGAGCCCTATGAAGTTCAACCGAAGTCACAGAGTTCTTAGATCTGATTTCTAAATACTATCGCCGTCGGGAAGCCACAGACAGTCTAGCCCTAGGGGGGCCGCGACACAAAACGTGTATGCTCCAGCTCCCACGCTCCGCTCGATACGCGGGGATCGCTGCGCCCTCACTCTCCCTAGTCTTGTTGCAGTATAAGTGTCATCTTGACGGCCAGGGTAGCCAAACTTGCTTATGAATTCTGTATACATATTGGGCGTGAATTACGGTGTTCCACGTTGTTCTCATTTATAGGTGATTCTAGTCACGCGGAATACGCAGAACCAAGCCCCGGCCCAAAAGGACAATGGAAGTGGCAAACCCAATAACTTTCTCAGTTAGTCATAAACGGCAGAGGCGCTAGATAAGCATCCTCTCCAGTAACATTGTCTAGGGTCCAAAAAGGCGCAATTGTCCTCTGAAGAGGAACTACGTGGTGCCCAAAATCCTGACCACAGCAGTTACTGCGTAGGCCGTATTCCAAGAGCGAGTACTACCTATTTGAAGATGGTGCAAGGCACGTAATAAAGAGGCATGCTTTGAATCCGCAAACGTGTGCAAAGACCGCCAAGGAATGTGTCAGCGGAATCGCGTAGGCTATGATGGGACCGATCACTGCACTATTTCTGTGAATGATGGCAACTCGGACTACAATGGCGAGACCAGAAGGAAGGGGAGATAGAGTGGAATCACCCCGTACAGTACGTTAGCTACCGCGGAGGGTTTTGAATAAAATATTATTGCGAGAGATCACTCATTTCCCAGGGGAGGCAGCAAGGTCGCGGCACTCTCCCTCCGGGACAGGGGATGTTATGCCATTACAGGCCGGCCTTGCACACAGGGTTGTACTGTAGGCCAGATAATTCAACTTAATAGGCTGAGATACCAGAAGCAATAGCTCTACAACGCTCTGCACAACGCAACTCATGAGACCCCCCGTTCGAGATATAAGATTAAAAGAGACCGCCAGGTGCGTATCCTTTATGGCCATGATCGACTTAGGAAGAGGGAATCGTGGGAGCGCAAGTGTGAGGGACCCACGACCATCGGCATGTTTGAGGCCCTATGCGAAAAACTAGAGGAGTAGTAATGGGAAGAGACGGATGTACTTGCGTAACGTTTAGGGCCCTGAACGCGGATCCCTAAAACCGCGAATCGCGGTTTCTTAGTGCAGGGGGTTCAGCATCGCGCCCGCGAGGTGTACATATAGCGGGCTTGCAGAAACACCCAGCGCTCGAGTATATTATCTTCGAACCAAGTTCTCTGGACTCGGGGATCACAGGTTTTCTCCAACAACTCAGGCTAGAGCAACATAGTTCGCGAAAAACGGCCTTAACAAGACGATTTAAGATTAGACGTGTTAGCGCACCTATATCCGGCAAGCCACTTGCAGAGCAAAGCGCCACGCCCAGGGGATGCCCCGGCGTACCCCACGGTCGGCGGACATTATAGCGGTAGTTCTCGAGTCGTTTCCTCGGGCTCAGACTTGGGGGAGCACAGAAAATGGACGGACAGGAGACAGTGGGGAAGTGGGGGGTTAAGGCCCAAAAAGATGGGACAACAAAGGAGACCCTAGCGTACCGCTAGGGGCGAGACCTAAGGAAGCAGATTAAAGTCCGGCGGGTAGACATCTAAAGGCTAAGTGAAGCGCCGGCGGTCGCCTATCCATGCTTGCCTGCGAATTCATGGGCCTATGACTGGAGCTTCCTTAACACCAATAGCGGCGGAGAACGACGTCTATCAAAGCAGGACCCCGTAGGACCGAAGGAACTATGACCGGCCAAACCTCATCCAAGCGACGATGAACTTAGGGCCAGCGCGGGGCGACATATTTTAGGGGGGAAAAGTGTTACAAATCATGTTAAAGGGAACACGACATGCGAATGGGGTGACCCGAAGCCGTGTAATCGAGGGTGAACGTTACTATGGGCATAGACGGTACCGGTAAAGAAATGGCCGCCGCACAGCCGAGGTGCATCGAGACATCGAAGATGGTTGCTGAGTAAAAATCGGGCTATAGATTTCTGAGGTGAGGGTTCGGCATGCTTCAATGTAAGAAAAACTAATCCATATAGGAGGATGTTCATATTGAGAAGCTCACACAGGTCCGACTACCCCCGGCATCAGGCCCCGCCCACCAAGGCGGCATGCCAGCTCGTAGCCGCGAGCAGGTCACCGGGCCCCAGAGCGACGCTAGACATCGCGGCAACAAACTAGGGCAGCGTCCACACCAATACTCCCCTACATAGAGCGCCCGCTAGCGGCAATTAATACCCTCCCTTCAACCCACTTGAACCAATCGGGCTTACATAAGCCCCCACGAGAGCCCGAAAACCGGGTCGCGCCGCAACAGACCAGATGTCACCACGTACACGCTTAAGTCGTCCTTCTTACACGCCCGGCGGTAGGACACGCTCGGCCGATGCACCCCAGCCCCCTGCCTCCCTTCCACCCCCCCCCCCATATCCCCCCCCACCCCGCCCCCGCCCCGGGATTCCCCCCTCCCACTACCCTTCCCCCCTCGCCCCCCCCGCTGACCCTGACTGACACACACACACACACACACCACTGACATAACACACACACACTACACACCCACACACACACTACGGACACAACATCACACAACACCCTGACTGACACACATACACACACACACTGACTGACACACATACACACACCCACACACCACACACAACACACACACACTGACTGACACACATACACACCACACACACACACACACCCTAGATGACACACATACACACAATGAAATATCACATCACACTTAGGGCAAATAGCTAATACAGGGATGGTGTGCCGAGCACACGCGTTTATAAGTCAAATTTATTTGCGTTTTGTCAATGAAATGTATTTGATTTTTTAATTAAACATCACCAACACAAATACAATTTCTGTGACACAAAAGTCAAAGAAGTTTCAATTACTATGCGCGTGCACGCACACACAGCTTTTTTTTTTCTTGATGGTCTCCAGGCCCTTACAAAAATCCAATGGTCACCTCTAGCATCCCACTTCAAACAACCAACTGTAGGCGATGCATGCAGAGGTGAAGACAGGAGACTTGTTTTTGGAAAATAATGTAGACTTTATTCAGCCGAAGTTTCAGCAACATAATTACAGGCTTTTTCTAGCCACAGTTCTGCAACATAAAGTATAGGCTTTTCTTAGGCCAAAGTTCTGGTTCCCAGTGCCTGAAAGTCCATATACTGTATGTCTATTTACCTCTTATAGTTAACGTTGTCCCTGTGCATCTGGGACTACACAAGTGGCCCGCACACCCCTGGAGTCTGTAGGAAACAAGGTCACGCACATGCGGTCAGTACACAGACCATGGTGGTTCTGGAACCAAAGGGAAATACGCTGGGTAATTTATGGCCAGACAGCGCTTAACTATTTCCTTTTAGAAGCACCACAGTTCTATGAGTTTTCTTCACTTATTGAAAAGCACAGATCACAAATATGACTTGTACAGTAGATGGTGTAGTGAGAGAGTTTGTCCTGCAATAATAGTGCTTGATAGTAAGGACAAAAAAGTAAAAACGATGCTTCTTACCAGGAACTGAGGGATAGTGAGTTGCTTGCTAGCTGCTGAGGTGAAAAGAAGCAAACTGGAGGGCCTCACAGGAACAGAGCCTGGGCTAGGAAACTGTGAATACGGGCGGGATAGTGGAACAGTCCACTATGCCAGGGGAATAACAGGGGTAGTCATAGCAACCACTGCAGGAGGCTAGGAGATAAAGAAACTATATCCTATCGCCTGCACTGGGTAATAATAACTGCAGGGGAAGTGCTACAAACATAAAGGACCAGCAGGCAGAGCTGCAAGAGGGGGAAAGGGAACAGAACTATTATTTCTAATCCAGGACACAGAGAGAGAGAGAGAGAAATACATAATTTTTCCTGCCTTTTAACAACTTTTAGACTCAGGTGGGATCGGTTATGACTTCCTCCAGTGAGTAACCATTACACCTGGCTTACACCCACAGCTCTATCTGTGTTACAAGCTTGCTTTTGTAACAAGGCCCCAAACAAATGCTTCACCACCCTCATCATACAACATGCATACAACTGTGCTTCCAGAATGTTTTCTTTGAATGCGAGGCCGATCTGCGTTGCATTTGTTGGCAGTGCTGGAAATATTCTCAACATAGTCCCCCGACAGCAAGAAAAATAAATTAGCTTCAGATATACCATTTTCCGTAATACTATGCAACATTGGAAGTTGTGCCAGACTTTTCCTCACATCCACATTTTTAAATGTTTATCGTTTTATGTGTTTTACTGATAATGCCACCACAAGTGTTGTGTCTCTGAAATACAGTATAATCGGTCACAAATAAAATAAATGGAAGCTGTTTTCCAAGCATTGATTCAGAAGCCACTAAATAGAAACATTCAGCGGGCTGCCTCTCTAAATGCTTCTTTGCAGTATAAATTGCTACTTCCTAGAAACCTATAAAGACCAACGCCATTGCCAGTTTCTAGCTTCCACCTCCAGGCCACTGCAGCAATTACACATGGAATAAATACATTACAGGTTACACAAGTAGCCTGTCTTTGTTAGGCTATGACTATAATCGCAACAGATCAATGAAATTCACTCAGTGTCCGATTAGTGCGGTATGAATATGACTGTTTCTCTATTTTTAGGAGGTTTCCGGAATTGTGAACGTTATCTCCAGAAAGGTGAATATAGTCTCAGACAGCTGTTCCTGCTTCAGCTTATTTAACTGTCTGACAATCAGCCAATTAAAAATATTCCCCATACCCATATTTACCCATCATGCAACAGAGATGCTCAAAACTCTCATCATGGTACCTTTTGCAAACGCTTTGGTCATTTATTTTTAAGGAAATTGCAAATTTGCAGAACTTTGTCCTTTTTAGTTGAACAGCATACATTGAAAACGTCCCCAAATTCACAGTAAGAACCGAAATCGTGTGAATGCCTGAAATCTCATTAATGTGACATCATGATGGTGTCTCACGTTGTGAGTGAATTTATAACCTCTTCCCTTCCCTAGGGGTGGGGAGGAGTTTTTTTCACTTCCTTTTCTTGCAAATGTTGATATTTTCACACACATGTTTGTGGTGCACAAATGTCTTGTTCTCACTTAGTAGCAAGCTTGTACAATAATTGGCATATCTCTAGTTATTTTTCTAGGGAGAAGTCTTAGAATTGTTTGTCTTGTAGCAAATATTTTCCCTTCTGCTCTGGTATGTAGTTTCACTCTCTATAGCTTTTTTATTTCACATTTTGAAATTACAATGGTTAAAATAGTTTAAAGTTCTAGTAACAGGTTCAATGTGATATGTGAAACCTTAGATTGGACAACACAAAATTCTTTAAAAGTTTAGTAGCTTATTGGTTCTGGAGAGAAGCAGACAAGATGTAGTTTGTGGTACGTTTTACTGGACAAACATTAGATTCTAATGTTGGTCCGCTAAAACTCATTGAATCCAGTAGTTATATAAATGGTATTATTTGTCCGGGCTATTCCTCACATTGAAGGGGTTGTTATTGGCTGGCAGGATTATGTTAATTGCTACAATATGTCAAATCTGTGGCGGTTTCCATCCAAATTCGTAGCCTGTAATTATTGGGCTTCAGAGGGTCTGGCTTGCTGGTTTCGGGTAATAAAGGAATCCAATAGTCATGAGTCACGTGGAAAATGGACCTGCATATGGGTCTTGTGACCCTTGCAAGATTTTTTTATGAACTTTGCCATTTTTTCACAAATTGTTCTAAGAAAAAAGGCATATTACCCTTATTCCTAAACTTTTGCAAAACTGAATTTGCAACTTATAGAAAATTATATATAACATATACAACTAGGATGGAGGGGGAGGGAATGAAACAGATAACGAACTAAATAGAATAGAGGAAGAAACAGGGATTATGGAGGTAGAATGGGGGCAAGTGTGAGTTTGACAAGCAGCGAGAAGGTAAATACAGATAATACTAGAAAACTTTCTAAAGATAAACAAGTTGGCGCAGGAAGGAAGGAGCAGAATAATATACGTAATTGTACAGGCTGAAAAAACCCTTAAATGCATGCTTGCTAATGCAAGAAGCCTGACAGATAAAATGGGGGCGCTTGAATTAATAGCTGCAAGGGAGCAGTATTTTTCTGAAGCCAGGGTCACGTTTGGTGTGAATGGCTCCGATAGCATTAACACAGTTCCCTTTTAAATCACTCCAAGCCCTGTAATATTTCCTCCACTTTATTGGGAAAAGGCAGCAGGATACAGATACTTGTGGGTAGTATGTAGGGGTGATTATTATTAGAAAAAAAAGAGATGGCCTCACCATGGGGGATGAATAGAGAAGGGGTTCTGTACTCACTGTCTCCAGGTGGAAAAGGAAGTGAGAGGCAGGGTGGGTAAAGGAATAGTCTAGGGGCAGACTATGTCTGAACAAACAGGAGGGGGGGGCAGACTAGCCCATTCTGTGAGGATCTCAGAAAAACGCAGTAGCGCTCACGATTCCATGCCCGAGGCAAGAAATGCAACATTGTTGTCAAGTTACACAGGCACACTATGTGTGTGCAAGCTCCATGCAGCTGGGATAAGATCTGACAGCAGAAGCTGCAAGAAGAGAGGTGGTGAGTCAAGAATGTAGTTCTGGTTCCATGACACTCCACCTCCCCGTCGGTTTTGTAGATACCACATATATAACAGACTATGTGGAACATAGTTGCATGCATAACAAAGATACATCACACTTTTCAAAACGATGCAAGAGTCCATGTCCACATGCGATGTGACACCGGCCGGTATCACTGGTATCAAGGCCCCTTGGTCAAGTTTCTTTGGCAAAGGATCAGGTGGATGCACAGCTCCAGGCTTGCTGGTTGCACTTTGGTAAAAGTTTACTTTGTTAAAGTCTCTGGCACGTTGTCATTTTAGCCTTGTGAGAGAACATCTTTTTGTCTCTGTAGTTTTACCCACAGAAACACATCCCCTTGTAGGTTTGCCAGTCGTTGGTAGCCTGTTCGCTCTATCACCTGGCGTTTTTGGCAGAGGAGATGCTTTGGCCCTTTGCGGAAGCGGAACAACACTCCGGAAGACTGGTTGTCGAATTTAGTCCACTAAAGAGGCGCGTTCAGGGAGACTCCTGAAACTGAGTGCTGGGGCGAACACTACCCGGATTTGATCGGTTTCCTGAGGGTGGTGGCCCCAGATGATGGAGTGGAGTACCGGCATTCTTCACCTTTCTTATAGAGGTGCTGGCTTTGCGTGGCCGGTAAAGAATATCTTCTGTGACGAAGCCACAAAGTTTTTTTTGGTCTCTGGTTCCCTTGTAGGTCGCAGAGGTGCGAAGTGAACCTAGAGATGGCATGTTCTCCATTGTTTGGGAAGCGCCTTTGGTGAACGGAATGGTAGCGGAGTCACCCAACTGCTTAGTCCATCTTTAGAGAGCTCCTTGACTTTTAACTTCGGGAATCCTCTATCTTCCCTTGATGGTGTTTGCTTGTCATCTTTCCTTGTGTCTGGAACGCTGTGCACCGTAGGTCATTGGTTCATTTCTCTTGCACGAGAACATCTCCCGTAGTTTGTGTTAAAAACGCTTTTGTGTCTCTTTGTTAACTGCCATGGAAGGTTATTGTCTCCCCGACGTAGCGAAGAACAGTTCTTTTGCCCTAGTAAAACCCTTGATGAAATGTCTCTGGTGGCTGTCTCTTTTTAGATGTGTGAGAGGACAGCTCCTTTTGACACTGTGGCTTCACCTGTGGGCGCAATCTTTGCGGCTTTGCCAGCCGTGGCAGTTGGTTGCTTTGTCGCTTGATACTCTTGTGTGAGAAGAACAACTAAACATCTTAGTCGTGCCACTGCCGCGAGAGGACTGTTTGATTTTCATTGCCTTTTGGACGATCCTTTGTCGGTCACCTTTGGGAGGTTACTTTCTTCCTTCGGTGGAATTGACTCATCATCTTTAGCTGTCTGGACTGCTGAGCATCCCAGGCCATTGTCACATCCCCCTGATGTGAGGATTGTTTTGTTGATCTCAGGGGTATGACCTTGTCTCTTCGTCTCTCACTTGGCCCTCCTATCACTTGGAGATGGCCAAAATATTCAGAGAGGGGTGTGTGTCCACATTCTGTTACCACGTTCTGCGGGGTGCAACATAGTCTCGTCTGTGCTCTTTGTCGGTGCACACGTTGCCCACTATCACCCATCCTAGGTCAAGTCTTTGTGCGTAGGGCGCGTTGTGGGGTCCGTTATGCTGTTTACGGACTTTATGTACCCTCATAATGTCCCTGCCAAGCAGCAGCAAGAATCTTGGCACCTTGTTCTACTTATTACCCTGGCGGATGTAGTTGGCTATTCCCTTGAGGTGCGGGTAATGGCGTCCATGTCTGTGTGGGAATCTCGGCCCTGTTTGTGGCCATGTGCTGCACTCGATGAGTGTGGGAAGGGGCATGTTCACCTCGTCTATTGAGCATATGGTGTAGCCATTCACTCTTCTCCCTGTGGTCTCCATTCGCCTGCACATGTTCTGAGGGTGTAAGGAGAAGCACCGTCTTGTATGTTAAACATATCGAAGAACTCTGACCTGACCAGCGATCGGTTGCTCTGGTCGTCGAGGATTGGCGTACATCCGAATAGCCTTCTCAGGTTGTCCTGGGGTGCACTGCGACAAGGCATATTTTGGAGCAGGATATTTTGTCACCTTCTTTTCCGCAAACCTCAGGGCTGAGATGTGACGGATGTTGGCTCTCCTTCTCCTTCCTCCCCGCCATGCTCCGCTACGGGGAGGAAGGGTTCTTGAGTTGGTGGAGTGTCAGCGCCTCTGGGTGTAACGATGTCACGTGCTTGTCACTTTCGCACACTGGCTTTGATCTCTTCTTTACAGTCCCTGGCTAGGTGAGTCGTGGAACCGCAGCACTGAAGCAAACTCTGAATTTACCCAAGTACCTCTTGCGTTCTCTAGGGACTTCCTTCCGAACCCAAAGCACTTGTTGAGTGGGTGTGGCTTCTTGTGTATGGGACATTCCCTATTTGTGTGTCCCTTGTTCCTTGTCTCCGGCGACCGACTGATCGGGAGAGTTTGGGTCATGGGGGCAGTCCGTCCTGCGGACCAGATGGTGTTTGGATGTTACCATATCTCGTCGCTGGTCTATCGTACCTCAGCTGTTTGCACTGTATGTGGTTTGGCGCACCTAAGATGAAAACTGGGGTCGTTCCTTGTCCTGGCTGCTTCCGAATGAAGCTCAAGAAAACTGAGAATGGGGGTGTAGACGACTGTTTCTCCCTTTTGTATTTGGAGCCTTGTGAAATCATTTTTCTGGAGTTGAAGGGTAGCTTCTCCGTCACGGATGCCTCACTCGCCCAAGCTGATCTAGGACGTTGAGACCTATTAGGAATGGTCTTTCCTTGCGAACCTCCAGTTTCTTGCAGCAGGTCTCCAGCTCTCCGTAACTCGAGTATCTTTAGTTTGATCTTGGGGAAGCTTGTCGACTCTTTTGAAGACGAATCCTCGACGCTTCGGGGCTGCCGTAGGACTCTTCTAGCCTTTCCCACACTAGGTCAAGACCTACTTGGGTTGGTTGTGCGTTTGCCGCCCCCAGTCTATTCTCTTACATC